>PVJH01036645.1:0-18661 GCA_004026705.1 Nesogale talazaci | reverse complement strand
CCCCAAAAAAAAAAAAAAAAGAAAAGAAAGAGCTAATACCAAGGGCTCAAGTACAAAAAAATGTTTTGAAAATGATGACAACATATGTACAAATGTGCTTGACACAATGGGATCAATGGATGGATTGTGATAAGAGCTGTATGAGCCCCCAAATAAAATGATTAAAAATAAAACACTACATCATTTTTATTTTGTTCTCTAAGAAGGAGAAATGCATAAACTCACCTAAAAGGTCCATCCGGTTTTTCTGAGTGGACTGATATGGACACTGTGGCAGTTATATCAGGAACAGGAGCTGGGGTAGAAGATGAAGTTCCAGGCATGGGAGGAGCCAAGGAAGATTGATTAGAAGTCAATGAAGATATGGAGGGAGCTGGGTGAGCTGAGGAGGAGGTCACTGGAATCATCAGAGGGTCCTGTTGTCTTGATATCGGAGATCTCATCAGAGGCTGTAGGTTCCTCTGAATAAGTGGTCTCGGGGGAGGTATTGGCGGTGGAGGTGGCGGCAACTGTTTTCTTAGTCTTTTTGTATAACCAGTCTCATTTTTGAAGTTATTAACAGCCTATAGAAATCAAACATCGAAATGCAGAAAAGTTTAACATAATTAAAATAATTATATCAATTAAGAGGAAAAAGTTAATTAAAAGGTTACCTGTCGTAAAAATTTATTGGCAATTAAAGCATCAGGGGAAACATCATTCTGATGACATGTTGGACATGTATGTTCATCTGATTCAAGGAGTGCTGTTCGTATACCTGAGTATGGTAAGATTTTAAATATTAATTTAAGTATTGACAAAACTCTTTTCTTTGTAGAAAGAATTAAAAGGATGAGGATGGTCTGCATCTGCTCAGTTACATTACTATTTTCTAAGCACTGTAGTTTCTATTCTTTTCATTTACCCCATAAATATTTACTCTTGAAAGTTCTATACAGGATCACCATGGGTTGTAATCTACTTGACAGTGGGTGAGGCCTCTGATTCATTCATTTATTCTACCTGGTGTCATCACTTTCTTATGCTGCTAGAACAAAAAATATGATTATTGGGTGGGTTCAAGAACAGGAATGAATTGCCTCTAACTTTGGAGGCTCGACCAAAGCTAGCAAACTCAATGCCATCACGTCGATTCACTTGGCCTGTCCTACAGTGTTGCTGTGGGTCGGAGTTGACTTGATGACCATGGCTTTGGTTTGAATATAGCAAAAAACCTAACTTTCCATGACTAAATGCTCAACAATGATCAATATTTCATTATTCTAATACATAATGTTGCTCCAAGGAATATTTAAAGGTCTAATATTTCTTACATTCATCACAGTAACTGTTTCCACAGCAGGGAATGACAACTGCATCAGTCATAATATCTTTGCAAATGAGACATAACAATTCATCTGGAATAGGATCATCTTCTTCTGAGGAAGAAGAGGGCTCCTCTGGTAAGAAGGGTGGCTTTTCTTTCTTCCCAATTGCATATGCCTCTCTGTAAAAGAAGATTCCAGCACTTTAAACTAGTTAACAGCGAAATTATCCTCAAGATAAGCTACCTGCTTTATTATACCACTATGGGAACATATAATTCAGAGTAATTCTCAATTAGTATCCCCCCCAAGTTTAGGGTGACATTATGAATATTTTCCCTTGCAAAAACAAAAAACACAACAAAAAGATACAGAACAAAATCCTACACATAAAAGAAGAACTGTTAGAAAGATGATCAAAAGCATCTTAGGATTACTTAATTCATAGTTAAAAAAACTGAAGACCAGAATTCTAAAGAATAGCTTATGCTCAATGCCAAAGTTATTTATAAGTGGCAGTGAGACAGAATTAGAACTGACATATCAGAACACGCTTTAATCACCATTCTCTCTATTCTACCATGAGTCAAGGGAAAAAGTGCCCCCTTCCATATTTTAATAGTTTATAAAACGTCGTTATTTCAATGCCACAAAATGAGAAACTAGAATTAGTTCTGAAATTATACAGTTAAACGAATAATGTTCAGAGGAAACTTATCTTTACTATGTAAACAGAAGTGACTTCAAAATCAGTAGTCAACTTAATTAGTATTTAAAATGAGAAACAAATCTATTTATAGTCTATTGAAAACATTAAGGACTTAGGTAATTAGATTATGTGTTACAATAACATGAAGTAACACCTCATTAAGACATTCCTGTCAGGCTTTTGTAGAAATGTGCCTTACAGAAATACTGGACATTAAATATATTTCATAACACCATCAAAAATTTTTAAAAGCTAGTCTCAGACTTATTGCCACTGCTTCCATAACCCCTTTTCTAAAATAGGTCAAATTTGTATGATTATATATAGATTCCTAAAGAAATCCTTTCTAATTAATTTCACTTAGGAGCAGTGTGTGTTTATCTTAATGCGGAAAATGAAAAAATCTCAGCTGTACAGAGTAGGGTACCTTAGGTGTGTTATTTGTGTTGCAGTTGCTCCATAGACATCACCACGATTCCAGAAATAAGTATCAATTTGCTTATGCCCCACTGTTCCCAATTTGTGAAAGAGGAGTCTCCCACTGCCCAAAAGAGAGAAAAGAAATGGGGGAGGGAGGGAGAAAAAAAAAAGAAAGAAAAAGAGAAAGGGAAAGAAGGACAAAGGATAGAAAAGAAACAGAAAATAGTCTGAGTTGCTTATCAGCAGTGTTAGTGAAGAGGGTGAAAGCTTCATTTAAAATATTTGGGCTCCCATCTTTCCCCAGTATTTTCTGTGTGTTTGGCACAAATAGGGTTTAATATTTCAGCATTCAAAAAGCAATGAAGTTAATTATATTAGTTAGGGTTCATAGGTGATATTAATTTTCCAACACAAATTTCTACTTTTAAAATACACTAATAGCGGTCTGCTCTTAAATAAACTAGGTCGGCAAAAAATTATCAAGTTAAATCTAACTATTTGGAAGTAACTATGAAATGTCTGATTTAAAAATAGCGTTAACAACAGACTGCTCTAAGATGAACCACAAAACACAGAATGATGGCTGATAAATAGATGGGGTGAAGTTGAAGTGAGCAGGGCTGGGAGTTTAAGAAAAGATTAATTCTTATCTGTAAACTAAAACACTAAAGCATATACTGTAACACATGAAATCTTTTCAGTATCATTCTAAACCACAGCCATTTCATCATTCCCACCTGCTCAGTATACTGACTACGCGTCTCCAATTATAGCATGAAGCCGAGGATGTTTTCTTACATGTGATTTGATGCGAACACCTATTCTTTACAATGACGGTCCTCAAAAATATTTGCTGAGACCTCCTAGTCAAAATTATTTGCAAGAGTTATTGCAGGAGATTCTTATGCTTAGTAGTGAGTCAAACAAAGAAACTTGAGTATTTTGTTGTATGAGGTCCAAAATGCTCAATAACTGAAGATATCCCTGAGAGCAGAATGAAATGGGAAAGTGTATCTAGTGAGGAGCGATGTCACTAGGTTTCTGATCATTCCTTTATAGTCTGCTAATAAAATCGGGGCATTTTTTAAAATATAAAGCACATTAAAGCATTTATTGTGTAGACAGATGATCTAAATGAAAAGTTTATAAAATATTTGAAAAATATTATTTTAGAAACTTGAAGTCTCATATGGAATATCCAAACCTATTCAAAACACCTCAGTAGTTCATTTATTCTTGACCCTTACATTAGCTTCAATTATCTCAGAGCTTTTTCCCCTAAGCTTTTTACCAAAATAATTAAGTCATCTGTCTTGTTCATTTACAAAAAAATGCAAATAAGATTATGTGAGTATGTATGTAAATGAGGAAGAAAGCGGGAATGACAGAAAAAGAAAAAAAAACAAACCAGAAGACTACAGGGAAGTGGCACTCATCGATAAAATATCCCCAAATCTATTTTAAATTTGTTTTAATGGAGCAGACTGCAGCCTCTCATTCTTAACACAGAAATGCAACATGTGAAGACTAATGGTCATCACAGTACCCAAATTACAGGCTTAAAACTAAAAACTCTATACACCGGGTCTGTCTCTAGCTTCTACAAATCATACCTAATCTCAATACTTACGCATCTATAGTTGGTATGGCGTATTTTCCAGTGTTGGTAAGCATGGCACCTTTCATGTTAGGATCTTTCACTTCCATCATAAAACTTCTAGGAATTCCAGTGCTCTTTTTAATTCTAGGACCAGATTCAAAGTTCTTATCCTATTCCAAGTGAAAAGGGAGGAAGAGGAGAAAGATGTCACATTTAATATTAGTTCAACATTATTTAAGTACATATACTATGTATGTACTGCTGACTACATATACTATTTGTAATGCTTCATATCTATGACTCATTTATTCCTCACAAAAGCCAAGTAAGGAAAGTGTTGTTATCTTCAATTCACCGAGAAGCAAAAGGAGGCCTGCTAAGTAAGGAAACTTGCTCAAGTTAACTCAACTACGAAGTGGCAAAGGCAGGAGGTTAAGTCCTGGAAATCTGCATCCAAAGGCCAAGTACATTTGAAATTGTAATAGAGAAGATGCTATTTAATAAGAAAAGTAAGATGGCAAGGAAATAACTGTAAAAACAGCCAAAGTCTTTGAACTCCATCTTTAGACTTACCCCATTTGTCGGGCAATTCTTTATATAGTGGCCAGGTTTACCGCATCGGAAACAGGTGTAAGAAGGTGGTGGTGGACCTAGAGGCTTCTTCATGTAACTGAAAGGGGGGGAAAATGATATGTATATGAAGACTTCAAAAAAATAATGTGTTTTAATTGGATGGAAAACCCACCCTAGAAGTTCCTATTAGTATATTTATGAACTTACTTGATTGGGTCATATTCATGGCCAGATTGAGACATCATTGCTTTAATTTTATCTTCTTCAGAAGCATTGGCTTCAGCCAGATTGGCAGTCTGTTTAACAGGTAATTATTTGACATACACATTAGAAACACACTTAAGATCACACAGCCAAAGACATCACCACTCATCCTATAAGGAGACCTAATTAGGATACATCCTAATCTTATGTAAAGACAACTATTTAAATGTATACTCTGAAAGTGTCCTTACACCACTATATGATGTCTGGGAGTCTGCAGGGCTGACGCAAGTTTTTCTGGAGGCACTTCAACCTTAGACCCTGTTTGTACCTCCTACCATATATACTCATGTATAAACTGAGCTTTTCAGCACATTTTAAATGCAGCTTTTATGGTAAAATTAGGTGCCTCGGCTGATATTTGAGTTGGCTTAGGTTTGAGTATATATGGTATATTTGTATATAGTTCCTCTAAGAATTAAGGGCTAAGATTATATCAAAAAAACCCATTTTATTTTGAACTTTAAAAATAAAATTCAAGGGTTGTAGGTTGATGATCACTAATGCTTAGTGCTTAGCTTGAAGGAAGGGTAGAAGTGAAGCTAAGCAATAGATATCACTCAGAAGGGTTTGTGCAAAGGATGTATTTGAGTTTCAGTAATTTTAAATTAAACTCTCCATATAGTTTTATGGATTTCAGCTTTGAAGAATTACCCCAAATAATCTAGATATAAGCAGGGTCTAAGGGAGTGATTCTAATAACATGAATTTCCAAGGATCTAGTACTATAGCCATTTAATGTAGTGCTTTTTCTTTACATTCATCCACAAAACAAGCGAATGGTTTTAACCTTTTATTGTAATTTTATACACAAAATAAAAGCTCAACATTAACAGAGCTTAGAACAGTAACATTTACAGAAAACTGAATTACGTATGTTTAACAACTAATTTGTTTGAACGCAAACATTAATTTACAAAGTTAGGGAAAAAAATGAGAGAAAGAAAAGACTCCAACCCTCCAAAATTGTCAATCTTCCATGTGAAGATATGACAGGAATAAACCCACTCGAATATGGCCCTTATAGTACATAAGAACAACACCAGCAAACTATAAGCTACTAAAGATGTTAGCTCTGTGCTAAATCAGTTTTCATTAAAAATTTAAGATGGCTTCATCCCATTTTATGCTTCAGAAATGTCCATTTTAAATCTGAATTTTCCCAAAATGAGAACTTAAAAGCAGTATTTACTAGGACATTCAGGGGGAGGGATACACTCTAGGGGGCAAGGACACAATCTAGAAAGCAGGACAGAACTAAAGGAAAATTCATCTCTTCACTAATCTTGGTCGCTAAATTTACATTTCTGACACTAGGGAAAGAGGATCTTTGAGAAACTCTTGGCTTTCAAGAGTCTGCTTATTTTCCTTTTAAAAAGAAGGCACATTGTTCTAAAAAAAATTATCCAATGCTAGTGTGATCCCAAACAAAACGCACAATTATTGAGCAGGAAAGGCAAGCAATCTTCTTGTAAAACATGGCAGATATAGTTAATTCGAGAAGGCAACAAGTTACCTCTGCCAAACACACACTGGTATATTCTTGCAAACAGCTTACACTTACACAATTCAGATAGTTTGTGTTCAAACAAATTAGGTTGTTTAACGCTTTTACTTATGCAGCACACTACAAGTCTTTAGCGTAGGAAATAACTATCACATCTAAAAGGTTGGTCACCGTGGGATAAATCGATACATCCAAGGAACAACCACGCCAACTGCCTACATTAAGGAAAGTTTCTATTTTGACTGCTTACAGAAAGTCCACATAATTCACATAATTTAAAGCCCAAATCAGAGAATTCTTCCAGACCTCTGTTTCCAATGTTTAATTAAAATGCATAAAGAAAAAAATGAGTATGTGTAGCTCCATGTTTCTTCTGTTCCGATGAACAATATTCCAATATTAAGCTGAGGCTGACAGAGTACCTGTTTTCCCAAAGGAGTAACTACTCAGTACAGGATAATTATATACAGTGCTTTAGCACACCAGATCTGTCCCCACCCCTTTCTGATAGTTCCCATAAAAAAATGTGTTAGAAAGAGACTTATATTTTCAAGAATATACATATATATATATATATATACCTTTGTAAGCTGGGCCAGAGAAATAGATGCAGAAGAGTCATCAATCTGTTCACAAAAAATTAAACATACGTTCAAGTTCCACACTGAAAACAACTAAAAGTGATCATTTAGCCCTAATATCATTTAATGTTCAATACTGGTCATTTTCTTAGAAGTTTGCTATGGAATGTATTTTCTGTTTGAAGTCAGAAAGGGTCACTCCCAATTACCATCACCACCACCTTATCCTTCTCTAAGTATTTCATACACAGCACTTAAAGTTAATAGGTGACAGAGATCCCACTATAAATAGGAAAAAATGGGATAAAAATATTAGGAAATTTATTAAGTGAGGAACGGTGAAAAAATTTTATAAGAGTACAGACTCAGAGCTGACTCTCAATATTTTCTAAATTGCTAACGCTCAAGATAATGCACATTTTGAGAATTTAAGAAATCCTTCTACCTTTTCCACAATGCTATTATTCTATATAACATTTTAAAAACAAGCAACTGTAAAGGCCCAGATAGTTGCTTTAAAAATAAAAGCTTCCACATAATTTGAATTTTCCTGGGGGTGGGGGAAACACGTGCTTTATCAGTTTGAGTTGTTCATCCTTCCATACAAAGAGTAACAATGGCTTCCTGTGATTAAAAAAAAAAAATACAAACACAAAACCCTTAACTTTATCAGGGCCAAGATGGTTAGCCAAAATTAGGGAAATAAAAGTTCCCTGGATTTCCCCAAAGGCAATAGAGTGGTCATTTACTATGAACTCTATTATTTGGAGAAAGGTTAATCCAATCAAATGGCACAAGTATTATATGTCAAGAACCAAATCCACTTCCAACAATATAATTTGGACGGAAGGTATATATAGGACTTTAAAAAATGCACTTAAAAACATTTTTAAAATTTCCATTATTTGATTCCCTGAAATAGTTTTACTGCCAGTAACAAAGTGTGTGCATATAGGTGATATGTTTATACACACACATATTATGTATGTATGCATATAGACGAAAGGCTTTAAAAAAGTCTGTGGAAAGAACTTCCTTTTAATTCTACTTGTCTCTGAAAACTTTTTGAAGTTCCTTTGCATCTTTAGCATGTAAACCAAGTTCCTTTGCATCTTTAGCATGTAAACCTATGATTCCGTATAACTGTATCCAAATGAAAATATTATTAGATTCATATGTATCTAAGTGGGTTGCTTATTTAATATATTTTAAGGTTCTCATTTATTGGTCAGAACTTTTAGTTAAAACAGAATGTAATAAGATGTCTGTGTTAAAGAAAAGAAACACTAAAATAAAAATCCACAGAAGTGTCTTCACCATCTATTTCCAAGTTTTCCAGACAACTGTTAAAAATCAAAGTATGGGGCTGAGCCCCGGTGGCGTAGTGGTTGTGCGCGGGACTGCGGCCCACTGGGACGGAGGTTCAATTCCAGCAGTGGGGCTGGGCCTCCTACTCCCACCACTGGAGAGCAGTGATTGCCCCCCCCCCCCCCCAAATCAAAGTATGATGTGAAGTTCAAACAGAAATGTAACCGGTATTATGCACAAAAATTAAATATATGTACATAAAATCCATATTATTTAAATTTACGCTACATCTAACAACTATCTTAAGGTTTTAAAGTTAATTTAATGAAAATTATACTGGAACACTTCTTTTTTTTGGGTGGGGGGGGGGCATCACTGCTCTCCGGTGGTGGGAGTAGGAAGCCCAGCCCCACTACTGGAATTGAACCTCCATCCCAGTGGGCCGCAGTCCTGCGCACAACCACTACGCCACCGGGGCTCAGCCCTGGAACACTTCTTTTGACAAAAGTTTCTTTGCTCCACATCAAGAAACTGTTTATGGAGTCTATAACGAGCTAATCTCTTATTTTAGTATACATAAACACATAATCCACCAAGAGCTTCTCATTCTTGCCCAGCTTAGATGAAGTGTTTTTTTTTTTTAAACAAATGAACCTCAATGGGAAAGTAAAAAACAAAACAAAACAACAACAACAAAAATTAAGAACACCCCCGCTCCCCCTAAATATCCTACTTTTTATTCAGATCAAATTCTGATCCATTTGTGTGTCTTGGAGAATTATTTGAATTTATGTAACAAGGACTGAGCAAATTGAGGCCAATCTTTATACTGTTTCTAAACAAGCAACAAATTTTAAATAACCCATGGTAACCTAGAATTTGAACGCTGACTTGTTAGAAAGCAACCAGTTATATTAATTCTACCATTGGAACTGAAAACCTATAAACACTTTGACCTTTCCACTCCAAACGTTGGATACGGGTGTCATTTCTTGTTAGACTTTCTTGCCCTCTTTTGCTTTCTGCTAACCTCCTTCCTAGTTCTATGCACTTATTGAATTACAAGGGATTTCAGATCTGCAACCAAATCTAAACTACATTTTTTTTCCTGTCCGAGCCACCACAGCACCTAACCACCTTATAATCCACAAGCCAAACTCATCACAAATTTAGAAAAGCATCCAATTTCTCTACACAGAGCAAAACCAAAAAAACAAAACAATAAACCCCAGAAAACCCATTGCCATCAAGTCGATTTTGACTCATAGTAAATAAGCCTCAACAGGGTTTCTGAGACTGCAAATCTTTATGGCCACAGACAAGCTCCTCATTCTCCTGGTTAAGTGGTCGGTGGGTTTGAATGGCAGAATCTTGTACCGAGAATTCCTTACATAGATTTCCATACAAAAAAACAAACTCATTGTCATCGAGTCGATACCAACCCTAAAGGACAGAGTAGAACTGACCTTGTGGATTTCAAAGGCTACAAATCTGTATAGAAGCAGAAAGCCTCATCTTTCTCCGATGGATGGATTGGTGGATTCAAACAGTTGACCTTGTGGGTTGGGTCCCAACATGTAACCCAGTAAGCACCCAAGATCCTTACATATAGTAAAGGTAGTAAGCAATAAGTGAAAAAGAAAAGGTTAAAAAAAAATGGTTTTAAAATAAATAGCATCTTATATACACTAACCCAATAAAAATTCACTTAGTGGTAAACTAGTAAAGGTGGGAGCAAATTCATGTTAGAAAAAAATCCCTTAAAAAAAAAAAAGATGCACATTGTAAGCATCATTAAAATTAACCCACCTGTGTCTAATTGATGGTAAGGTTTCAGAGATTAAGAATCTATATTCATTTATGGCAATTATACTGAAATTAAAAGATCCTAAGTCTCACAAAAAAACCCCGTATTTCTGTTGTTCAGCAGCAGGAAGAAGAACTATCAACTTTGGAATACAAACATGGAGAAAGTGACTATGTAAAACAAGACAGGGCAATTTGAAATAGCCGTCCTTGATTAGAGGTGGCTTAAGGTTGAAAAATTGTACATACCTACATTAATCAATGAAAAAATTGGTTTAGAGCCTATCTTTCTGAAATGCATCGAAGCCACATGACTGTCTCCTAAAACAGGGACTAATTAGGTTTAATGAAGCTATTTCTCATACTAAATGTCAGTAAAAGAACTCTAAGCAAATGGTGGGGATAAGTTACTGATGACTTTACTTCAGATAATTTCTACCTAAAACGTAAAATCACTTTAAAAATATTAAGAAAGAAAAAGAAAACTCTTAAGTTTAAAATAAACTGCTCCTTATAAATGTAATACAGACATGCCAGGGAACACACGAGGCTAAAAAAAATGTTAACTTTATTGTGAACATGTGATCTGTGTTTACACACATGCTAGTAAACAAAAGGGAAATTATTGTTTTCAAGAAATAAACTTCATCTCTATTAGTTTAAATACTATATAAAATGTACTTTATACAAAATGTGTTACATTAACTACTACAGTCACCAAGACAATCAATCTAATTTGTGCTAGCATTTGGATACATAAAAATAAATTTTAAACCAATCACCAGCAAAAACAGAAACTTGGACAGTTTTTACAGCATTATGCTTAAAAAACAACAACAACAAAAACCACCCCCCTCAAAAAAGCCCATGTATGACCCCAAGAGAGGGGCCCCAAAACACTAAAGGCTTTGATCTTTGAATCCATGAGAACTAAAGGCTATATATTTAAGATAACAAGTCCAAAGTTCAGACATATCCTATGTTATCATGTATAAGATCCAATGAGCTAAGGTTAGTGAAATGCCTCATACACAATAAAAGATCAGCAGTATTTATAAAGAATAAAGTGAAACAGCAAGCAATACCCTTGAATTCTATAAGATCAAAGACATCTTAAATTGTGTACAATACCAAGCCTGAGCAGAAAAATTCAGAGAATCATCAAGTTTACAGAGCCATTACTATAAATCTGTGTTCTAAAACAGACTGTGTTTAACCCCACAATTTAGGAATTCTGCTGCCTTTTAATTAAAAATTCCAAGTCGAAGAGGTGTTATACTTAATCTGTGATAACAAAAATGGATGACATTACCCTGGTTTTAGGAGTTACATTTAACAAGCAAGAATTTTCAGCTGGCTTCATTTTATGCAGCATTTAATGTTTTAGAAGAGGGAAATGTTTTAATTTTGATTTGAGTAGTATAGACAGAACTATTATCAAAATTTGAAAAGAAAACCAAAACAAAAAACAAAAAGAAAACCTCCAAACATGCCAATTGTTTGAAATCATTGAAATCATGGGGAGATTTATATGGTTTTTGGGGGCCCAATTTCAGGTTTCACTTCATATTTATAATGTGATACAAATAAAGAGTAAGTGTTCAAAACTGTCAAATGTAGTAAGGCTAATAAAGTTGCATCAGTGATTGCTAAAGAGCTTTTTCTTCTATGATGTGTTTGAACCTGGAAAGAGTACCAAACTTCAATGTAATTTTCAAATGTTGCTGCTGCAGTTTTCAATGCTATCAAGTGAGGGTGAGGTGGGGACAACTAACAAAAACTAATTGATACAACGTGAAAATGGCAAAATATACACTCCAAAAACATTTTTTTTATTGCAGGAAACAAAAACCACACAACAGCCTGTACATACATACAAAATACTAACTATAGACAGACAGATGTAGAACATGTTATCATGTTCATCAGTGTCAAACCTACGTGATCTAAAGAGGATCATACATTAACTGTTCAACACAGTATCATACAGGGGGAATGCTCTCAGATTTAATAAGAAACAAGTGTTTGTTTTTTGGGGGGGAAGGGCAGGAGAGCACAAATTACCCATCTCCACAAAATACGTGTGCAAGTTATGCCATATATATATATATATCCATATTCAACTGAGCTGTCATCAAAATACATTTTATTTACAATATGTATGATGATTGGTTGCATATTAAGTTCTAAAAAATTTTACTTCAATGCTACATTATAAAAGAAAAACCAATGTGTAAAAAAAGTGTGAGATTGTGTTTTTACATACTGCTTTTGAAGTTCCCATCACTGGTTCAGTTCGACTTCTGAAACACAAAAGCAGTAATAAAAAAGCTGATATTAGATATAAGCACGTATTTCTATAGTTTTTGCTTTAATCACATTTTTATTTAATCAGTTTTTTTGTTATAAAGTTTAAAAAACTACCAATTATTAAATAATAATTTTAAGATGCATTTGTAGTTTTCCTTTTTAAAAATATTTATTTAAAAAATAATCCATATTGAGAAATTCTGGGATAAACCTTGCGCTAAAGTTAAACGGTTTCTAGAAAGTAGTATAAAAATTTTCTGAGCCGCATACTCCCACCACCAGGGCAGTGATGCCTAAAAATAAAAAAAAAAAATAAAAAAAAAAATTTTGCTACCACATTTTATGGTTCAGGATCAATAGATAATCAAATAGATATTCCCCAGTTACAAACCTACAGTTGTTAACATTAAGATTTGGCTTTCAGAGAAATTGCAATGCCTTAAAATAAACTTTAAAAATCTCAAAACAGGGCTGAGCCCAGTGGCATAAGTGGTTGAGTGCGGGACTGCGACCCACGGGCTTGCCGGTTCAAATCCAGCAGCAGCTCTCAGGAGCAGTGCTGGGTAGGCCCCACAACCACCAGAGGGCAGTGATGCCCCCCCAAAACCAAAATAAATAAATAAATAAATAAATAAATGAAATAAAAAATAAAAATCTCAAAACAACGACTAAGGATTAAATAAGAATCCTAACTTTCCCCTAAACGTAACAATCCGATAGGGTATTGGTTAAAAAAGACTGCAATGTAGAATTAAATAGCCAATGTGAGGTAAATTCAAGTTTTGCAACTTTTAAAAGAGATTTTCAATGTGTGGTTGGTTACAGAATCTACAGATTCAGAAGGTGCATATAGGAAAGGTCAATTATATACACTGTAAATGCTTAGTCTCTGCTATTTTGACTATTAAGAAATGCTAACATCTGAAAGGAATTTCAAGGTTTGTTTATATTTTGGACGTCTTAACATAAAAAAACAGGGGCTGAGCCCCGGTGGCGTAGTGGTTGTGCGCAGGACTGCGGCCCACTGGGATGGAGGTTCAATTCCAGCAGTGGGGCTGGACCTCCTACTCCCACCACGGGAGAGCAGTGATGTCCAAAAACAAACAAACAAAAAAAAAACAAAAGACAACAAAAATCAGGAGGTGAAATTCCAAGAACACATTCTATTTCATAAGACAGAAATCCTCGAATTTGTCAGTGACCAAAATTTTAAACAGTTACATAAGTATCTCCCGGCCATGAGTCAATTCTCAAATGTCACTGAGAGTGACATTGTAGGACAGGGTAAAATTGGCCCCCTTCCCCGCTGTCTTTCTGGAACTGGTTACAGTAGTATAAAACCTTGTCTTTCTCCTGCAGAGTGGCTGATAGTTTTGAACCACTGACCTTGTACTTAGCAGTCCAATTTGCAAGTAAGCTTACTACCTGGTAAATAATTTATCCTTTTTTACATATTACAGTTCCAAAATCATTAAAAATTTAAGAAAATAAAGGATCTGAAGTTTTAATTCTGCTTCTTCAGTAAATTTTAAGTGTTCGAGAAACTATTCTCATTTCAATGAAATAGTGGCACTTAAAATGTGCCAAAACTATTCGCTAGTTATTTATAACTCTCAAATTAATCTTTCATGTCCCATTTCACTTTTTGAGGAAATCTGAGGTATAGACTAGGTAACTACCCAAAGTCACATAACTGGGATGAAGCAGGAAGGGAATCAAACTAAGTCTGATTTCAGCCTATGTCAAGTTCCCAAACTTACTTGATCTAATGCCCTCTTTCCAGAGTAAGACAAAACTCGGTGCCCCTCTAGCAATTAAAAACTTTTGTACTTTAGCTCACTATCTAGGATAAAGTATAAGTATCTGCATTTACAGCAACTCCTGGATTGTTCTAGTACCCCCAGGGGGTAGTAGTGCCCATTTTGGCAAACACTGTAGTATGTTCTGTCAGAGTGGCTGGTAGGTTCAAACTGTTGACCTTTTGGTTAGCAACTGACTGCTTAACCACTATGCTACTAAGCCCCTCAAACCAGTATGTTTTAAACAATACATAACTCTGCAACCATTCAGCTGGAACCCATTAGTGACATAGGGTAAATGTTAGCATCACTTGATGCTGCTAAACGTCATATGAGATCTCGCCCAATATATTTAAATACACTTTGTGACGAAAAATGGTTAGATTGGGGGGGGGGGGGGTATATACATATACACACACACCACACTATATATAGGCAAACAGTAAGAATTAAGAAAAAACAAGGAAGGTATAGGAATATTTATTCATGATTTGAGTATTATCTTTTTTTTTAACCACTTTTACTCTCCACTACAGACTTAAACAGAATTAAAAAAAAACACACAAAAATCTCTTCAGTTATGATATACTCAATTAATGAGCTCAGTTCTAAAATACATGTCTTTTTCACAAAATAAAGTGTATTTTGAAAAACAAGCAATACATGTAATTTGATACTCACATAACATATGTCTTGCTTGTAGATTTCACACCACCAATAGGAATTCTTCTAACAATTACAGATGAATTCTTAGGGATTAGAGCATTATCATCAGTATATTCTGTAAATAAAGACAGACTCAAATTTGTTTGGGGATTTGGATGCTCTATTTCCTAAGCACCAGAACATTTCAACCATACATAAATTTTATGGGAACTGGACTTCAACACAAATGTCATTAACAACTCCCTTTCCTCACACCCAAATTACTGACATTGTCAGAATATTCAAAGCCATAAGGAGTGCTCTTCAAATGACAATGGCAATGCAAGCAGGTTCTTGGCTTTGGCATATCTTATTTTTGTGGAACCCTGGATCTCAGGAAGACTAAATTCTCTAGTTCACTTGTGCCAGAAACGCTGCATCTGAGCAATGAGAAAAATCTGTTATTGGAATAAAGAAATTCTGTCTCTTTTAGCACCTAATCATGAGATGAGCTTTATGATCTCTGTTCTCATGTTGCTTTATTATTGAAGATGCAATAAAATTATGGCATCTGAATCAGTTTAAAATAATCTGATTGAACAGTTTAAAATAAAGAATTAAAATGGCAAAAAGAAAAAAAAGAAAAACAGGGCTGAGCCCCGCTGGCGTAGTGGTTGTGCGCGGGACTGCGGCCCACTGGGACGGAGGTTCAATTCCAGCAGTGGGGCTGGGCCTCCTACTCCCACCACCGGAGAGCAGTGATGCCCAAAAAGGAAAAAAAAAAAAAGAATTAAAATGGACACAGCTTTGAACAGAATA
The DNA here is from genome assembly GCA_004026705.1 of Nesogale talazaci. Lineage (NCBI taxonomy): Eukaryota > Metazoa > Chordata > Mammalia > Afrosoricida > Tenrecidae > Nesogale > Nesogale talazaci. The sequence continues at coordinate 3,016 of PVJH01036645.1, read as the reverse complement.
TGGATTCAAAGAAGCCCCCTCTAAGGAACTTACATTTGAAACAAAGACTGAGATGCCAGCCAAATGTGGGGGGAGTGTTTCAAGAGGGAAAAGTGAAACACTGGCATAAAATCTGGCTAAGCAAGAAAATTAAAGGAATAATGGAAAGAGGGGACTAAAGAGATACAAATCATATATGGATTTATGTTTTGTTTAAAAACATAAAGCCCCGGTGGCGTAGTGGTTGTGCGCGGGACTGCAGCCCACTGGGATGGAGGTTCAATTCCCGCTCACAGGAGCAAAGGTTGGGCCTCCTACTCCCACCACCAGGGCAGTGATGCCTAAAAAAAAATTAAAAAAAATAAAAATACAACAGGACAAACAAACAAACAAAAAATACAACAGGAGGGGCTGGGCCCCAGTGGTGTAGTGGTTGTGTGCGTGACTTCAGCCGACAGGGTTGGCGGTTCATATCCAGCAGCAGCTCTCCAGGAGTAAGGCTGGGCCTCCCACTCTCACCAGGGGGTAGTGACGCGCGCGCGCGCGCGTGCACACACACACAAATACAACAGGAAGTCACTGCTAGTAAACTAATAAAGTCACTGCTTTATTTTTCAAGAGAGAAATGAACAATATTTTGAGGTAAAACCAACAGGATTTCTGATGGATTGAAAATGTTTGTCTCTTTGTAAATGAAGGAGAAAGAGAAGTCAGGTATGAGTAGCTGAGTTTCTCATCTTAACCAACTGAGTGAATAGTGATATCATGTCCTGACAAACAGGGAGGATGAGCATGAATGGATCCTATTTTTCTATTCCTTAGACTATTATTTGCAATATTTTTGAAAAAAAAAATGAAATTAAGAAAAAAACTGGGCCAGCAGACTTACTATGATAAATGTTTGCTAAGGAAAATGTTTACAGAATTACCAAAAATAAAAATAGCTCACCCCTAGTCACAACTAGATAGTTTACTCTCATATTAGGTTTGTATCTGCACGGAAGTTACTTAGTATCAAGCATGTGTCTACCTGCTTTTCCAATTACTTAATTTTTTTTTTTTTTTTAGGCATCACTGCCCTGGTGGTGGGACTAGGAGGCCCAGCCTTTGCTCCTGTGAGCTGGAATTGAACTTCCATCCCAGTGGGCTGCAGTCCTGCGCACAACCACTACGCCACCAGGGCTCAGCCCACTTAAGTTTTAAATACTGGAATGCATGATGTTAAGACTTTTAAATGAAAATCAAGGTGTTATTTTTTGTCACTGTTCTATATTTAAAGTAAATAATTGCTTAAATAAGAGACCTTTACATAATTTCACATAATTGGCACTAACTCATAGTTATCCCACCGAGTAATGTAACTTTCTAGATGTGGGTATGCCCACGTAAGAGTACCATTATCTCGGATAGTTATGCTAGTCCCAAATTCCAAGCAGAAGTACGAGCAAGAAAAACCATAATAGGGAAGGGAGAGAACTTTTAGAAGCTAGTTCGAGGAACCCAAACCCACCTCTACAGAACGGAACTGCTACATCCATTTTCCAAGACTGAGCTACACACAGAGCTCCTAGCCACAGTACAGTGGTTCAAACTCACCAGCTGCTCCAGAGGAGAATGACGTGGCTTTCTACGCCTGTAAAGATCTGAAGTCTCAGAAGCCTAAAGGGACAGTTCTACTCTACAGAGTCTGACAAGTTTTTGCTATATGTCAGACCCGACTCGTCAGAGAGAATCTTTATGGAAACAGACGACCGTCGCTTTCTTGTGTGGAGTGGCTGGTGGGTTCGAACCTCCAATTTTTGTATTTTTTTGGTCACAGCCTAGCACTTAACTACTAGTAACAAAACTTGGTGTCACATGCCAGAAAGGACATTCCTGATGAACTCTCAAATGTGCTCACAAACGCTATCAAGTTAGAATCAATTTTTTTTCATATCATTTGGGATTTTTACAGTCTAAAAGGAAGCAAACCAGGATTCTTGAGTCTAAAACACATGAAGATCTGCTCCAAGCATTTCGGCCTAACCCAGATTTAACAGGGTTTAGCACAGAAGCCTCTAGGTGCAACAGTTGTACTTGGCTGCTAACTACAAGGTGGGTTTCAAACCCACCAGTCACTGTGGGAGGAAGACAATGGCAGTTTGACTCCTAAAGGGTCACTATGAGTCACGATTAATTCCTTGGCAGTGGGTTTTTTGTGAAAAAAAAAACATAGGCAGACTTCCAAAATTATAAGGAATGTTTATAGAAACCTTCCTTATTAGGTAATTTAAAGTATTCATTTAAAGCAAGTTAATGTCCCACATTCTTTCCTAGGCAGTTAGCTATGAAGTTACATAATATTTATTGTGCATGCTTTACATGACTGGATGATGCTAAAACCAAGGGGCATTCTTATGTCAACTGTCACACTAATTTCTTTTTTTATCCTACTTTAAGACACTAGTTTCTTGCAAAATTAATGAAATAACTATCTTTTACCGTTCTAATTGGACGATTCCAAAAGTGTGTATTTTCTCCAACCCCAGCTCATTCTCCCAAACATCTAATTTGAGAAAACCAAAAAAGCAAATTGCCACTGAGTCAGAGTCAATACTCAGTGATCTGCGAATCGAGCAGAGCTAGCCCCGTGGGTTTGCACAGGCATGGATCTTTATGGGGGCAGCCAGCCTCATTGTTCTCCCCCAGAGAGGCTGGGGGGCCCAAACCACTTGCTTGGGGTTAACACTCTAAAATCACAACCCACTGCACTCTGAAATTGTGTAATACCTTATCAAAAAGATGTAGTACTTCATCAAAATATGAAACCTTGTGTGGTCATTTAAATAACTTTAATATTTCTAGTAATGTCCTTTCTTCCCATTGATAAGTACTTATTAACATATCAAGCTGGCCTAAAAATTCTTGTCTACTTAAAATGTACTATGAAATGACTTTAATATTTAAGGGATACTTTTGGTAGCCTTAAAAAAGATAAGGCTAGTTTCCTTAAGGTATTTTTCTGGAATAACATGAAAAAAACCCCAATCACCCAAAC
>PVJH01036644.1:0-12418 GCA_004026705.1 Nesogale talazaci | reverse complement strand
GTCAAAGAACCTGCTTTCAAGAAACAGAGAAGGACTTATTCAACAGAGCCCTCTCCCTCCCCCTTCTGCCCACAGCCCTTCTATGGAGATAGCCCAGTGAGACACAGGTGAATCGCTGTCAAGTACCCGGAGCTTGGGGAAGCCAATCAACAAAGCAACAGGACTGACGTTATGACATTAAAGAGAATTCCGCATGATGAAAGGATACAAAGGGGGCATCACAAAGCTCCTGGAAACAGCCCGTTATCTTTTCATTTCACTTCTCCACAAATTTTGTGAGAGTCACCTGGTTAGCCAGACCTGTAAAAAAGCAATGTCTGGAAAAGAACAGAATGGATGAGCCAACTAAGAGAACGTTACACTTAGTCGCCACTAAAATCCTACAACTTGGTGAGGGGGAAGGGGAAGCCCTTTATCACTTTCACTGCAGCTCATGCAAACGGATGCACTTGTGTAGGTCTTACCCACAAATCCCAAGCGCAAATCTCTTCTCTGTTGCTAGAATCCCTTCTGCAACTATGCAACTCATCTGTTTCCTGGGTAGACTTGATTACCCCCAGCAATGGGGAACTCACTACCTGCTCCAAACTAGAAGTTTAGTCTGCTGCTACATACTTGCAATGATCATTAAGTTCCTATGTGTGGGGAGCTGAGCTCTGTCTCTCGGTGCAGCAGTGGGTAAAGTAGACCATCCATGGTCTTGTTTGCAGCCAGGTTTGTAGCTGGACGAGGGTAGAGAAACTTTCCTATCCACCGAAGCAGATTTCCTCCCTCTTATCTGCTGGTGCAACCAAACATCTAATTATAAAACCTTCTCCAAGGCAGTAGATGTTACAAAAAATTAAGATGAATCTCCTCATTTTGGCCACTAGCACAAACGGCTATTATTCTGAAAGTCCCAATTCATTACTGCGTATTGTAATGGAACATTAACACCCGAGGACGACCTCAGGACCTGTCTGGAATGCACAATCAGTACTCCCTGCCCGTGTCCTTTGAGACCGGGGAGAGAAACAAAAACAAAACGGAAAAACACAGACAAGACGCCCTCGGAATATTGCCTTCCCAGTGGGAACACTGACAGACTCTTAATAACAGCAGCTTGCTGCGGCCGCCACTCACGTCCTGGGCCCACCTGATGGCCCTGGGGATGGGCAGTGGCAACCCAGAATCTGTGGGCCCACGACCTCCAACTCTCCCAGCCCACGTGACTGTTTCACAGGCTGCTGCTCTCCTCCAGTTACCAGGGGTGCTTCCGCTTGCCCCTCCCCAGCTTGCCAGAGAGTTGACTAGGAGATAGGCAGGGCCCCCAAAGAGTCCCCATCTCACCCCCTGGGGCATCCAGGACCCCAAAGAACCCCTTGGAGGACTGTTGGCTCTGTGCCGCCCTGCCCAGGGCTCGGGTCTGACCTGTAGTGGCAGAGGAGACCTGCCCCTGTCGGGCTCCGGGGCTGTAAATCCTTGTGGGAGCAGAGTGCCCCCTCTTTCTCCCACGGAGAAGCTGGTGGGTTTGAACGGCTGGCCTGTAGGTGAGCAGCCCGATGTGTGCCTCCTCTTGCCTAACAGTCACCAGATCCCCGCTTCCTTGAGGGAACTTCCGACGCCTGTTGTCTTCGGACCCTCCCCGCCTGGCTCTTCTGTCCTGCCCCTCGGGCACCTTCTCCCTTTCTAAACCCCCTTGTGACTCTGGCCTGGCACCTGCTGCTCCCTGCACACCTGTCCTCCCCCACCTGTGCTGGGCTCCTTCTCCCTCTGTGGTCAGGCTTCAGCTCGATCTCTTCTCAGAGATGAGACAGTCCCACCCCCTACCCCTCAGTGGATCCTGTCCTTTCTCCACCTATCACCTGGCATAATTGCTAATTAACTGTCTGTGGTCTGGCTCCTTTACCACCCTCATCAGGCCGCCTCCCGCTCGGGGCCCTCAGCAGCAGCACAGTACCTGCTGCAGGGGAGGCAAGCAGACCAGCTTCGTTGAATGGGTGGTAGAATGAATGAATGAATGAATGAATGAATGAATGAATGAAGATATACCGTGTGTAATGGCAGGTGACTTGCCCAAAGGGTAGTCCCTGACTAACTGGAGTTTCTGGCCTGGCCTCCACTTGTATCGTGGGCTTTAGGAGAAGCCAGGGCCGGAATCAATCCTGTGGTGATCACCTCTTTCAGGTGAGGCCCTCGGACTCCTCTCAGCAGAGACAACCTGCCCAGATTCCAATGGAATGTTCTGAGGACAGAATTTTGAGAGGAGGGTGTTATGCCCTGCACCCAAGGGAAGGGGTTCTGAGGTTGTGGACCCTCTGGGTCAGCTGGACCTCTCGGAGAGTCGAAGAGGTGTCCGCTGAAGGAGAAGCCACGTCTGCTTGATTTCAGAGTATCGCGGCTTCCCAAACCCACCTGCTGCCGGAGAAGCCAGGCTGAGCGAGAAAAAGCACAGAGCGCCTCGCCCAGGAGGCCACACTGGGCTCCCACACCCTGAGACAACCTGGGCGAGGTTGCCATGGAGGAGGCGTCCTGGGATGATCAGCTCTTTCCAGCGCTTTCATGAGGCACCACAGGGGAGCACGGCCCGGCCAGGAGTGCTCCCCGATCCCAAGTTCACCCCACTCTCCTGCCTGCAGGCTTTGCCTGGCTGCTTGCCCTGTGTGCTCCCCCTGCATGTATCCCCACCACACCACCCACCCATGCCTTGAGGACTGGGGCCCACACCAGGGTTGGCTTCACTCTCGTGATCTCTGTTTACCGACAGGGGCAGTTACATAATTAGTCAACTTGTGAAGGGGTGGAGTCTAGCCTGGCAATCAGGTCACAGCCAATAAGGTCTCTGTGTGGGCATGGCCTTCTCCTGAGGATTCTGGGAACTTCTATCTTCCTCCCGGAAGCCCTCTTCTCTCTCTCTCATCTTCCTGCTGACAAACCACTTGGATAAAGTGACCAGATTTTAAGCGGGACACTAATGACTGAGGGAGGGGAGTTTCTTGATTAAAAATTGGTCTATATGGAGCAACAAACATGTTCATAGAACACATAAATAGTATTGTAATATATTTACATAATTTTAAAATGCTGCAGGACATTGCTAAATTGTTAAAAATTGGGACATCTGGTTACCTTACACTTGGAGCGATACTGATGGAGCCAGGGTCCTAGAGTTGGAGGAACTGCATGGAGACCCACACCAGTGCTAAGATGCTTCAACCACCACTGGATCCACAAAACTTCCCCGTGATCTTCCTGCATTCAGTGTCCATATATGTGTTGCATGAGTCTGAAAAGGAATTCACAGACTGATATTGGACGTGTGGGCTCATATAAGACTTAAAGACTTGGTATAGACTGGGCTGGGATGTTTTCTTAATGTATAATTTCTCTTTGATATAAAACACTCTCTTAAAAAAAACTCTTACACACAAAGGAGTCTCCCTGGCTTTGTTTCTCTAGTCTAGCTGGACGAGCACACTGACCATCTCTCCCACTGACCAGTGAGTCTCAACCCTCCTAATGCTGTGATCCTTTAATACAGTTCCTCATGCTGTGGTGCCCCCCCCCAACCAGGAAATTATTTTCATTACTACTTCAGAACTATCATTTTGCTATTGTTATGAATCAGGTGACCCCTGTGAAAGGGTCACTTGAACCCCCCAAAGATGTCACGACCCACAGGCTGAGAACTGCTGCACTGGGCAAGCTCCTCTGGAAGGCAGGCCTGTTATCCTTACTTATCCCACTGCACCCAGCCTGGTCCTTGTTGGGGGTTCACAGGGAGGAGGCATTATCAGGTATCAAACCCCCAGAGATCCAAGAACCTTTAGGGAGGATGGTACCTTAGGGAGGATGCTGGACCCCCCAAGGGTCTCAGCCTTCTCAAAGAGGTTCTGGTGCCCAGTGAGATCTGCCAAGGGGGCTACAAAAGCAGCAGTACCTGGAAGGACCTCTTGGGGAGAAACAGGCCCTGGCAGAGGGTGGTGACTGAGGATGGGGTGCGCTGCTGCCTCTCCCAGTTGGGCCCTGGGTGGCATATGACACCAAAGATCAGGTGCCCCTAAGACCTTAGCACTCTCTAATGGTCCTGACCCTTAAAAACAGCTTCCGAGGAAAAGGGCGAAAGGGCGACTAACATCATGGGGGACTCAAGCAGAAATTCCAATAATTTTCAGAAAAAAAAATATTGTTAACATTTTTGCCACCTCCATGTTCCTGTTCAGGCTCCAGGTCCCCTAGAATGGCTGGAGGATGGGACCCACGTCCTTTCCTCCATCCTCGAGAATGGCAGTGATGACCACACAGGCAGAGAGACCCCTGTTCCACAGAGTTGACCCCTTTCCCTTTCCATCTCACATTGAGGACCCAGCAGGCCAGGGACTCTGCTGAGCACCCGAGCTGGCACTCTGGAACCCCAGCAGAAGCCCACAACAACACACATGTTCCTCCATACTAGGCCGCTCACAGTCATCCTTCTGCCATAGGGAGATGCTGACCTGGACGGAGAGAGCCAGGAGGGCAAGCTCATTCCTGCTAACTGTAGCACCGGGACTTTGGCAGACCCAAGGTTTGCCACTGCATGGGGAATAACAATTCCTGCATCTCAGGTTGTTTTTGAGAATTCAGGGTGATCTTCATGTAAAACACTTAACATGATCCCTAGCCATCTAGGATTTTTCAGTAACTAGTGGCTACCGGTAACACGGCTCAACAACCAAAATTTTTTTTTCGTGGAGTCTTGGATTTTAGGCCTGTTCTGGGGTGATTTGGGGCACTGATTCAGAAAATTGCACTGGATAGACTGCATCAACTCTCATTTCTTAGATACGGTGTTCCATGATATTTTCAACGATGAAGTCATGCAACTTTATTAATTTATCATCCTAACTTTAAATAGAAGCCTGATCCACAAATTGCAAGATAAGACAAAAAAGATAAGAAGCATTTGAAAAAGAATTAGAGATTAAGGAACTTCCAAAGGCAGCTGTTTGGGGACCCAAGGTGGCCAGTTGTTTATGCATTGAGCGGCCAGTCAAAAGATGAATGGTTTGAAGCCATTCTGCAGCTTTTCAAAACCTCCAAGTAGTTAAAGGTTTGAGACCTATGGGGGCAGTTCTGTCCCGTGTGGTCACCAAGAGTGAGAATCAATTATATGGCAATGAGAACTTCTGTTTGGTACGGGGTCTATGCAGTCTGCACAGACACCATAAGTTGGATTCTGCAAAGCCAGAACACATATTGAGAAGAGTGGAACAATAAGAAGAAAATTGAATGTGATTGAATTATTGAAGGGCATGACCTGTGAATTATATGCCAATGAAACTGAAAAAGCAAACGAAAAATTTAAATAAAAGGGCAGTTGAAAAGGTACCTATAGGGAAGGCGTGATGGATATTTAAAGGGTTGAAAATCAGAAGATTTCATATCAATCTCCATAACTCTAACTTTTTCCTCTTCACATGATGCAGTAAGTGTTTCAGAACACATTTTAATATATAGAAGTCAATGGAGAATCCATGTTAAATGTTTCAGAGACGAGGCTGGCTCCAAGCATCTGTATAAGAAAAACTCTAACTTTTCTTTTAAGAGTTTCTGCGCCCAAGTGGGGAAACCATGCCATCTTATAACAAGGTTGGAACATTCTGATTTTTAATAAAGGAGTGTGAACCCTGACAGACCCAGCTTGAGGCTCAGAATATTTGAATTTCTGTGCATTGTACCAAAATCACTGGTCAGTTGATCACTACTATAGGACAGAGTGTCTGAAGCTGTACATCTTTATGGGGGTGGACAGTCTCATCTTTCTCTTGCAGAGTGACTGGTGGGTTCGAACAGCTGACCTGTGGTCAGCCGAGCACATAACCCACGATTCCACGAGGCCTTCTTATCTATTATACCCAACTCTTCCTTCTGTCCCCTTTGTGAGATAACACACTGGAACTGCCTGTTGTTCAGTTGCTCATCAAGGTGAAACAATACTTGGAGAGAAATCCAAGTTCTTGTCATCTTCATTGTTCAAAATATCTTTGGGTCAAAGGACACCACGTGAAGTCTAACTTGACCTAAATATGTAGTACAACACAAATGACTTTAAATAAAACCAGTGTGCACGTCCTCTATCTCATGCTAGCTAGTGCTACATTAAAAGGTCCTGGATTTTGGGGGGCAGGTAAAGAATGGTATATGGTATCTGTTTGCATACCTCTAAAACTAGAGGTGATGAGGGGGAAACTGGTACCATTTTTGGAACCACAGGTCAAACATACCCAGAAACAAGTCTACTCGAGGCTGCACAATGTTGGCCAGCATTCTACTAATGAGGGTCCCTAGTGTCACAGGGGTTAGAGAGCTTCAAAGCTAACAGTGAGGTCTACAGTTCTAACACACCCATCCCTCTGAGGGAAAAGGGTGGGACAGTTTGCCCTCCTAAAGATGTACAGAAGAAACCCAGTGGATTGGATCAGTCATTCTCTACCCAACAGGATTGCTGAGTCCGAATGGACTCAAGAGAACTGATAGCAATTTCATAACAATCATCATCAGAGCAGCAGAATGGAGGTGAAGGTCCTTTGCCAATGCTAACTGGAGCTCCAGAGAAGACCGTGGACTGGGTTTAGAGTGACCAATCTTGTCAGCTTGCCTGGGATGGTGCTGGTTCTAGCACTGAAAATCCCACGTCCCCAGACACCCTTGAGTCTTGAGCAAATCAGGTTGCTTGGCCATCCTACGGCCTTGCTTCTTCCTGGCCGTGTGAGTTTACTTCTCAGTGCCCCTGTTGCCTTTCCTAGAAAATGGGCATCATGTTAATAAAACAACGGTCTCTGACCCAGCAGGAATGCACACCCTGAGACCCACCACATCCAGATCCCTGCTGGCTGCTGACAGAAAGCACCTGCCAAGGGACCTCTCAGGAGCCTGAACTCACAAGTACCTCACAAGTACTAACCCCAAAAGTTAGTGGGGACATGGTGATAGGAGATATACACCTATTTGATAGGTGTTCCCTGCCTGGCACTGTGGCTGGCTGGCATCAAGTCATTGCTTCAGGAATATTTGCGAAGGACTGAATGTTCTGGGTATCATTTTATTTAATTCTCATGGCACCTTCTTGAATTAGGCTTCAGCAGCAGCCCTGTCTTGTCAATGTGGACACTGAGCTTAGAGGACTGGGCCTAAGCCTCCTCACCTGCAAGAGCATGCCTGGGAGCCAGTGGCAGGGTTTCCTGTCCCTCCATGCGGGGCCTGGGGATACCCTGCCTTAACCCGCAGACCCCCTGCTCTGAGACACCTCCCTTGATGCCCAGTCTCCTTTGCTCCCACCCAATCTTGATTGGCTTCTGAGATAAGATGAGATCTGGCGTGTTTAGGAGGGGATGGCCGTAGACCCCTTTGCTCCTGTCCTGATCGCACATTTAGTGTGTCCTCCTTCAGACCCAAGCCGACACTGCCCACACCTTGCGGGTGATGTGTCTATCTCTCTCTCCACTGCCCTGTTCGTCTCATGGACAGGTCTGCTCCCAAAGGCCCTGTGGGAGATCTGGCAAGAGAGGAGTGAACCTGATGACTAAGAATGAACTGGGCAAAAGGAACTGGGAGGGAGTACCCATGATCTAAAGTTAACCCCCCAAGCACAGGAATTGACATTAGGCTATCACCCTGGTTTCCATTCTTGCCTGGAGCCCCAAGTTCCCTTTTGGTCCTTCTGAAAACTAAAGCAGCCCACATTGCCTCCATAGCCTTTATGGACTCCGTTCTTCCCCTCATCAGGCTCCCAGAAATGCACTTCTTCACCTTTGACTTTGGCAACAAGTCGTTTTACGAAGAAGACGTAAAACCAAAGGCCCCAGTCGCAAGGAGAACGCTGCACGGTTGGACCTGGTAAACTGGATGCAGGATTTTTTCTAAATAGATGGGGGTGTGCTGACATTACTTGGAGCACCCCAAGCACAGTTTCCTCTCTGACCTGGGGATCTCTGGGAGTGACATGGTTTAGCAGGCTCCTCCCAAAGCCTTCCATCGTCAGTCAAATGCCTTTTGTTTTGTTTTGTTTTTGTTTTTTGACATCAGTGCCCTCTGGTGGTGGGATCAAATGCCTCTTGTCAAGGAAACTTGTCAGACCTACTTTTCCTTGAATTCCCAAAGCTGGACTCTTAACCTGGGCCATCAAGATAGAGTAGCTACAACAATATGGAAGCTCATTTATTTTACTGTGTTGGGAATCGACACAGCAGAACTATAGGAACGTAATGGTTTCTACGGGTACAACTCAGTAGCGTTGATACCCAAACTGCGCTCAGTGCTGTCGAATCCAGGCTGACTCATGGCCGCCCTGCGGGTTCCTGAGCCTCTGACGGTTGAGGAGAGTGAAATCCCACTCTTTCTCCTGGGTAGCTGCAGGTGGTTTTGAACAGCTGACCAACGCCTAACCCCGACGCTACATCCTTGGAATGGGGCAGCTGTTCTCTCCCTCCTTTTCTCAATTGTTTCTTTCATTGACATAAGCTCAGTGTCTCCTAAGCTTCCGACCTCAGGTTTTGAATTGCTGTTGTCCATTCAATCCCATAGACAGTTCTTAAAAGAACATACTGCTCAGGGCAGAGATTTTTACCAGCTCAGCTAAAGTACTGTTCAGTTGGCATGGTGGTTGCCCAGTGAGCTGCTAGCTGTAAGGTCAGTAGTTCAAAACCACCTGCTGCCCCTCGGAGAAAGATGGAGATTCTATTCCTAGTGTTGCAGTCTGGGAACCTCACAAAGCTAATTCTGCCCTGTCCTATGGGGTCACTAAGAGTTGGCATCGAGTTGATGGCAGGGCGTTTTTGAGGTTCATTATTCAGTGTTAAGATCGCGGGAGATGTTTGGGTCAAAGGGTTACAGATCGCCTTCAGGCAAAAGGTGCGGGCTTTCCGTGACTCCAGTCCATGAGCATGTGTATTTTGTTCTGTGTTTGCCTTCTCCCTTTTACAATATGCATGATTGTCATTTTTTAAAATTAATCATTTTTATTGGGAGCTCTTACAGCTATCTGGATGGAGGTCATTTTAAAGATTCCTAGCGTTGCCATCTGTGGAGAAGCTGGCTGGTCCTGTCGGAATCACTTTCTCTTTTGTGTCAAAGTACTGTCATCCATGGGTTTCGTCCTACGCTTTTAGCCTCTTGAGGAAAGAGGCCGGTTGAAAAAACTCATCTTTATCCTATATGTTTCCAAATGCCCTCTGTGGTAACAGCCGAGCAATGGCCCCCTGTGGTGGCAAGGGTTACATGAACCATTCTCCCTCTACCCTCTAGCACCCACCCAACAAATCAAGACTGGCTGGTGTGATTTTGGTGAGGATAGTTGTTTGGGAGACCGGCTGACCGGCCCTCTTGGTTTTCCCAAGCCGAAAAGGTCCCCAGGACTCAGGACTTCTGAGTTGAGTTGGGTGCCCCTGGGAATGACTGGTGGGGATTACTGACTTCTATAACATATTCGCCCTGGCCCTGGGTACTTTTTTCTACTTTCTTTCATTTAAATTTCACAATGACCCTCTGAGGTAGCTGTTATTCCCGCTTTATAGAATTCTACAGTTTAGTCATATCCTTCCAGTTGATGATTTTTTTATTAAAACCATTTTATTGGGAGTTCATACATTATTTTTCACAGTACATAAATAAAAATACTGTGCCAAGCACCTTCACATGTCCACTGCTGTTATCATTCTCCAATCATCCGCCTTTTCTTTTGAGCCCTTGGTATCGGCTTTTCCATCCCTTCCCCTCTTCCTCTGCTCTCCCTTCCCCATCAACCCTCAATACTTTATAAATTATTATTGTTCTGTCATGTCTTACACTGCCCAACCTCTCCTCCAACTTACCCCTTTGATGCCTATCCTTCAAATAGGAGCTTATGTGCATATCCTTGCAGTTGGTTCCTTCTCTCTACCCCACCTTCTCTCTACCCTTCCAGCAGCTCCAATCTAATCACTAGCCCAAAGGGGCTCATTCATCTTGGTTTCCCCATATCTCCAGTTCCCCTCTCTACTAGTGTACCTTCTCCAGTCCATCTGGATTTGTAAGGTAGAATTAGGACCATGATGGTTGGGGGGTGGGGAGGAAAGCTTCAGGAACTAGAGGAAATTTGTATGCATCATCGACGCCCAGATGCAGTTTGACTGGCCTGTCTCCTCCCCGTGACTCCCCTGTAAAGGGGTGACCAATTACCCACCAGTGAGCCTTAGGTCCCCACCCTGCTCTCCCCCTCATTCGTGATGATGTGATTCTTGTTCTTTGATGCTCAATACCTGCTCCCTTCAGCCCCTCTTGATCACACAGGCTGCTGTGCTTCTTCCATGTGGGCTTTGCTGTTTCTGCGCTGAATGGAGACTCGATTATCTTCAAGTCTTTGAGGCTCCAGGCATTCAATCATTCGGTAGCTGGGCACCATTGTTTCTTCTACTCTGTTTGCCTCTGTATCCATTTGTCTTCAGTGATATCGGGAGTCAATTGGTCCATTGATTTTGACTTTTGTTCTTTGATGCCTGATACCTAATAATTTCAGCACCTCATGATCGCACAGGCAAGTGAGCTTCTTTAATGGTGGGTTTTGTTGCTCCTGAGCTAGATGGCTGCTCATTCATGCTCAAGCCTTTAAGACTCCAGATGCTATAACTTTTGATAGCTGGGCACCATCAGCTTTCTTCACCACTCTTGCTCATGCTCCCACATGTCCTCAGTGGGCATGTGTGCACACAGTGATATGTGTTTTTTTTTTACCCCCTGTTTGATGACTATTGCATAGATCTTTCACCACCTTGTGGCCACGCTGGCTGTTGTACTTTTCTTCTGTGTGGGTGTGGCCTCTTCTCAGGTAAATGGTCTATTATTTATTTTCAGGGTTTTTCTCTCTTTTTTTTTAATCTTCAGGTTTTTAAGACCCCAGATGATATATCCTTTGATAGCTGGGCACCATCAACTTTCTTCACCACATTTGCTTATGCACCCATTTTACTTCTGTGATCGTGTTGGGCCAATGAGCCTCGTGGCAAATACTGATTTTTTAAACAAGAAAATGACTTAATGTTTGCCTTATTACCCTGTGGTACAATGAATGGCCCTTTGCTTCTTCACTCATCTTTGCCTCTACATCTTTACCAGGCACCTTGGACTTGGCCGTGTGACTCGAGTTTGGTCATGTGACTCACTTGGGTCCATGGCATATGGACAGAAGAGACATGTACCAGACCCGAGTCGAGGCTGTAAGAGGGCTTGCTGGTTTCTGCTCACATTCTCACACCTGCTCCATCTCCATGACAAGCTTGTGGCCTAGATAGCCAGCTGGTAGGAGAAGCCTGAGACACGTGTGGGACAGAGTTTCCTCTCTGAGCCAGAGACCTGCAGAAGACCCAATCCAGCCCCGCCTGGATCAGCCAGACACCAGCCGATGGGAAGATGGTTAAGTATCATAAGTAATCGCTGAGCTGTGAGGAGGTTTGTTACACGGCAGTAGTGACCTGATACATCTGCCAGTGGACAGGATCCTTTAGATCAGCAATTCTCAACCTTCCTCACCCTGTGACCCTTTTATACAGTTCCTCATGCTATGGTGACTCCCAGCCCTAAAATTATTTTTGTTGCTACTTCATATCTGTCATTGTGCTACTGTTATGAACTGGGAGACTACTATGAAAGGGTCATTCGATCCCCAAAGAGGTCGCAACCCATAGGTTGAGAATTGCTGCTTTCGATGACTAAGTTTGACTGTGGCATTCCTCTGGTGAGCTCGGTGTGTGGATGTTAGGTGTGGTTCAAACTCTTCAAAAACCCATTCCACTGAGTAAGTTTTGGTGCCTGGCAGCCCTCGTGGACAGTGTCGAACTGTCCCTTTCAGCGTCTGAGACGTTACATCTTTCTGGGCACAGAGAGTCTCATCTTTCTCTCTCAGAGGAAATGGGGGGTTTGCGTCTCTGGGTTTGTGGTGAGTAGCTGGAGTTATGGGTTTAGTTATGGGTCAGGGGTCTAATGTGTGGGTCCCTAAGATAGCTAAGTAGCCCGGGTGACATTGTGGGTTACATCTTGACCTGCTAAACTGGCAGGTCAGCAGTTCAAAACTACCAGCCACTCGATGAGAGAAAGATGAAGCCATTTGCTCCCAGAAAACCTCTGTCTTGGAGGACGTTCCACTCCATCCAACAGGGCACCGTGGAGTCAGAATTGACTCCACAGCTGTGAATCTGACTTTTTTTTTTTTAATATGACTGATGGTGGATATTTTTGCAGGGTGATTTCTCAAGGTTTGAAACAAGACTTCTGCTCGCTGGGGACAAAAGACCTCAGGCCCATGAGACAATTGTAGGGGAGAGGTGTTACCAGCGTGGCCCCTCCCTGGAGAGCTATCTTCTCTTGAGTTTTTCCTTCTCTAGCATCACCAGCAGATGCAGTGGAAAGGACCTGGCAGAGAGAGGCA
>PVJH01036643.1:0-18619 GCA_004026705.1 Nesogale talazaci | reverse complement strand
CCTGTTAGATACAGATATGATTTTATTATAGTCTTTTTTTGAAAATTACATATGGTGGCAGAGTTATGTGAAAGTATGAAATTGACAAGGGGTGGATTGTGGAAGTCATGTAATTGTGTGAATTTCACGATTGGGAGTGTAGGAGTGGAGTCTAGCCTGTCAATCTAGAGATAGCCAATGAGACCTCTGTATGGGCATGGCTTTCTCTGAGAATTCTGAGAAATCTTTTAATATTTCCCCCATGGAAATGAAAGACTATTGACTCAGTCACTTGGAGATGCTCAACTGACAAGACAACATGACAGCATGCTGATCTTGAGTCCTGGAACCAGAGAAGAAGTCACATGGGCTTGTCCTGATGGAACCAGATCTCTAGGACTGAAAAAAAGCCATGTGGAAACTCCTGTCAGCGCTGAGATGTTTCTACTACCACTGGATACACAGGACTCTGTACCCACTGACCTGTGATTGTCCTGGCATCTTTGCATGTACTTTGTGACTCTGAAGAAGACATTATAGATTGGTATCAGACATATGGGCTAATATCATACTTTATGGACTTGGACTGGACTAGGTTGGGATGTTTTCTCAAAATTCCATTCCTCTTGTATATCAACCTCTCCTTATTAAAAAAAAAAGAGTTGCATGAGCCCCCAATAAAATAATTAAAATAAAAAAGTGCAAGAACTGTGCAGTGCAAGCTCAGATTGGAGCCCCATTCTGACTGCTTTCATATTCCAGGATTTTGGATCCAGCCCAGGTCAAAAATTGGAAGAAATGAGGATGCTGGAAACACGGTAAATGTGTTCCTACTCCTCAAGAAAAAAAAATACCTGTGTACAACTAACAGGCCAACAATGATATTAATAACTGCGACATCACATATTTAAGCACACGCTTTTAAATTACCTTACACCATACTAGTTACTCCAATTCCCATAAGAGCCCTGAAAGACATGCATTATTAGCTCCTTTTTCTGCCTCAGGATCTGAGGTTCAGAACGGGTAAATAAGATGACCTGGGAGTTCTGATGGCTGAGTGGGTGACTCACCGTGCTAAGCACGAGGTCCTCCTGGGGAGAAGGATGGGGCTATCCACTCCTGCAAAGAGGGCGGGCTCTGAAAGCTAGAAGAACAAATGGTTTTTCTCTCTTCTAGAGGGTCCTCTCAGTCAGGACTGACTCAAGGGCCGTGAGTGTGATTTTGAAGTTTTTAGCATGACACAGCTAATCAGATGTCGAAACAAGGCTTTAATTCTATTCTGTTTTATTATTATTAAGTGCTCTTCTGCCACCTTTGTTGCTGACAACAAAAGCTCTTTGTGATTGTGGCAGTTAGGGTTTTCTTGTGTCAACATGACACCTGTAGGAGCCTGTGGCATTTAGTCTGTCAGCCAGGCTGCAGTTTGATTGGAGGGCTGCCTAGATCCCTGGTTCTCGGAGGCCTCCTCCCTCTCTCTAGGCTTCACTTTCCTGCTGTTGTCAGAGAGCTGTTAGGAGCCACATGGAGACCTGTAACAGCGCTGAGATCCTTCCATCGCCACTGGCTCCACAAGACTTTTCACCCACTGGCCTGTGATTTTCCTGCATGCAGCACCATTCCTTGTGGCTACGAGGGTCAGAAGAGGGATTTGTGGACTGTTATCAGACCAATGGAGTAATAACAGACGATGGACTTCATCTGGATTGCTTGCTTGATATGTAATTACTTATTGAGACAAAGCTTTGTCTTACAGAGTAGATCCCTGCTCAATTACAACAGTACTAGACATAATCAGATTTTGATGTGAAATGTCAAGAAAATGTTGCATCAAAAGCTCAAACAAAACATTGGAATCTGACCTGATGCACGTGATTTTTTTTTTGTTTGTTTGTTTTGTTTTTTTGGCATCACTGCCCTCAGGTGGTGGGAGTAGGAGGCCCAGCCTTTGCTCTGTGGAGCTGGAATCGAACCTCCATCCCAGTGGGCCGCCATCCTGCGCACAACCACTACGCCCCCAGGGCTCGGCCACACGTGATTTTTGTAAACAAAAGCAATTTGTGTTTCGGTAACTCAGTGTTAGTTTCTATTGTTAGGCCAGGTTGTTAAAATCTTTTGCAGCTGTGTTCCAAGTGTTTTGCTATAATTTTCTTAGTTTCTGTGTTTTCCTGTACTGTTTTTAGATAACAAAATGGGTCTTTAGAAAGAGGCTTTTGAAAAGAATCATCGTGATAAGAAACTGGTTAACTGTGTTATCTCTATTATTGATGAAAATGTAGTAAATCCTTTTAGAAAACAATTAAGGAAATGCCAACAGCAGACCACATTAGACAGATTCTTTTTGGGCGTGGCGGGGAAACCAGTCAGGTCCCAGTGAAAAAGGGACAAAATGGAAAAGCAGCTACCAGTTCATTTAATGAAAGGGGATTCCATACCTCCTCTCCACATCCGTGTCCACAGATCCAGATCCTCATCAATCTGAAGGTATGGACCATACTGTAGTTGTTAAAACCTTTTAAATGTGTTCTTTACTTAAATTATATTATTTAATGCTGAACTTTTTTACTTTGAAATTTAGATCCACCTCTGCTGGGGACTCAACAGTTATGGTTACGTTTGTCTGGTTAAGGGTGTGGCAGAAGGTGCTTTTATGATGCAGCAATACCAGATATGTTCCCTGACTCCCCCTCCCAATCTATTCATTGCTATGGTAAATTGCATGCTGCTAGGAAGAATGGTGTGATTGTCAGAGCCTTAATGCATCAGGTTCTTCGTGGGCGAAATGGAAGTGAGAATTTGTCGGTTTTTCCTCTGAAGTTTGAATGAATCAGTTAGTTGATAGACTATGTGAGCCAGCCAGCTAGACACTATGAAAGAGCCACAAGATCTCAGGAGGTAATTTACTATGAAAAGATGTCCTAGGGCAGCAGTTCTCAACCTGTGGGTTGCATCCCCTTAGGAGTCTAACGTCCCATTCACAGGGGTCCCCTAACACCTTGGAAAACATATTTCCCATGGTCTTAGAAAACAATACACAGTTCCTTTATCTGTCTCTATGAGGGTTCGCTCACATGCAGATATGCCCACATACCTGTACCCCGCCCCCCATGAAAACTGACTGTTATCCATGCTACACCATGCTTTGAGACAAAATTTCATTTATTTGCCACTAGTTATAAATATTTCACAATATATAATTACATATTCTTTTGTGATTAATCACTAGGCTTTAATTATGTCCAATTTGTAACAATGAAAATACATCCTGCTAACAGATGTTTACATTATGAGTCATAACAGTAGCAAAGTTATAATTATGAATTAGCAAGGAAAATAGTTTTATGCTTGGGGGTCAGCCCAACATGAAGAACTCTATCAAAGGGCTGTGTCATTAGGAAGGTTGAGAACCACTGGCCTAATGGAAGGAAAAGGCAAAAAGACCATTGAGGAAAAGTGAACTTCAAGTCTGGATGCATTCATCGATCTGGAACCATATGGCCCAGACAACCTGATGGCCTCCAGGAAGTACCTGTGTGAATCATCAGAGGTTGAAGGTGGTGAGGCTGGGCCGTTTGACTGAGATGTCCCCTTTCTCTGCACAATAAGAACCGTTACGCCTGGAATGAACTCCACACCATCCCTTGTGGCAATAATTAGAGCAGGTGGCCCAACTTGGGCCAAAGTTCTTTGGTCTGTCCTGGGTCTGCAGACAGCAACACTGAGCCACAGCAGCGATGGCACGATGGTCACTGGGCAGAGGGAGCAGGCCTTGGTCCCACTCGGGTGTCAGAAATCACCAGGTCTCTTTGTGCACATGCACTGCTTCAGCAGTCTGTCCTGGAGGGAGAGCATCAGAGGGGCTCCGCGGAAGACTGTGGCTTCCAGAAGATGAACTGAGTTTGGACTTCACGAAAATAATCATCTTAATAAGAGCAAGGCATAGAGACACTGAGGAGTGTGAGTCAACCCAGCTAAGACTTCCAGAGTGTACTTGGGAAAGAATTGAAAACAACTGAAGTCTGCCACACAAAAAGGAAGTGTGTAACTGGCAGGGCTCCGATGAGGATGTGGCTCTGAATATGGTCCTTTTCCTCTGTGATCTTTGGTTTCTCTAGTCTTCTGCTTTCGTGTTTTTTTCCCCATGGTCACCTCATCATCCAATGACTCACTGGACATGACTGCAAACTGAATGATAACTCAAACTCACTTTGCCGAAAACCCACCTCAATAAAGAACACCTACACATCCATAAGCCAAAAAACCCCACAGAAATCCAAGTGAACAATGAACAAAAGGTATCCATAGACAATTCCCCAAAGGTAGGGCCTGAGGGTGGGGGTGAAGTTGGGCCAGTTTAAAAAAGAAAAATATATATATATATGAAAAGATGTTCAAAATGTTAAAAATAATCATCAAACATCATTTTTTTTTGAGGTCTGTCCTATTGTTTTTTTTCTTTTTTGGGGGGTGGGGGGCATCATTGCTCTCCGGTGGTGGGAGTAGGAGGCCCAGCTGCACTGCTGGAATTGAACCTCCGTCCCAGTGGGCCACAGTCCTGCGCACCAACCACGACGCCACCGGGGCTCAGCCCTGAAGTCTGTCCGATTGTTAAAGACTTTCAAAACCCAGAGTTCCACCATCAAAACCCACATCTAGAATTCTTTTAAAAAGAAGTATCCCATTGTCTCCAAGTTCACTACCAGCTTCCGAAATCCAGTTGGGGCATTCACGCTCCAGGGGAATGATCCCTGCAGTCATCAGTTATCTCCACAAAAGTGACAAAAGAGGCAGTCAGACCTTTAGAAGAGCTCACAGAAGAACCCGGGCTTGACAAAAATCAACTGGATTTCTTCTAACCCTTAATCCATTCATTTATTCTTTCATTCACATCTGAGAGGAGCATAGGCCAGCGGGTGAAAAGAAACAGGAGCGTTTCTGGCACTCATTGACTACCCCACCGACTCCCTTGGTGTGCTGGTCTTTCTGGTGTCTGGTACTGCTGATGAGAACCTCAACTTTCTCTGGGGGAAGGGATGAGGTCTGGACCTTCCCTATCGCACTGCTCACCTCAGAAATGGTAGACACGTTTGCTGTCTCCTCCTTACTGTCCACGTGTCGTAAGCATTATCAATAATTCAACATGAATATAATTGAGAAGGGCACACAGGGTGTTTGCCGAGGGACTGAGCTCTGGAATTAGCCGTGGTCTCCAATCCCGGGGCTGCCACTTCTAGCTCTTGTCATCCCACCCATCCAGTGGGGGGTCAGCAGTTCCGTTCTTGGCACAGCGTAAGCACTTGACACATGTTAGATCTGAAGACATATCTTTAGAACAGTCTGCGGTCCTCAAACCTGTTAAGTCTTGAGATGTTTTTAAATGGCAACAAGGCCACGTCTGACCTCTTTAACTCGTGTAAAGCAGAGATGGCACTTTGAGGGCTAAGAGGAGCCTTCCCTAAGCGGCTGCAATGTTTTCAATTGCCTCACAGTCATGTGAGAGCTGGAGAGGAAAGGAGGAAGGCCAAAGAATACTGATACGTGCGATTTTAGTGTTGGTGACGACTATGGAATATAGCCTAGACTGCCAGAACAGCAAATAAATCTGGGAACAGGGACAAGGGGAACAGATTATCAGGTTCTACATAGAACCCCCTCCTTGGGGTATGGACAACAGGGAAATGGGTGAAGACAGACATCGGACAGTGTAAGATATGACAAAGTAATAGTAATTTATAAATTATTAAGCATTTGTGAGGGAAGGGGGAGTGATGGGGGAAAAATCAGGAGCTGATACTAAGGGCTTAAGTAGAAAGCAAATGTTTGGAGAATGATGAGGGCAGCAAATGTACAAATGTGCTTGAATTACAAGGATTATGATGAGTTGTATGAGCCCCAATAAAGTGGTTTTTAAAAATAAAGAAAAAAAATCGAGGATGGCAAACTCTTTGGCTATATTATCAGGAGGGACTAGTCCCCGGAGGCAAGTATGCTTGTCCTCCTTAGCAATTGAATGCGTATCAACAACAAAAAAGAGGAATCAAACAATGGTATCAAACCACAGGCAAGGGAGAGAAGGAGCAGACCTCATTCTGTTGTGCCAAGTCTTGAGGGCAACATCCTGGCATGGAGCAACCAACTAACAGAGAGGACCGAGGGCCTGGCCTCAATCCCAGCTATATTGTCATTCTGTCTCCCCCTCCTCCCACCAACACACACACACACACACACACACACACACACACACGAGAATCCACTACAGAGGAGATTGCACTGAAGATATAGCCTGGGGAGAGTGGTGGGTCTGCCCAGACCAGATGGTAGCAAAGTGAGAGAGAGAGAGAGAGAGAGAGAGATCCACATCCTGACCCCCCAAGTCTCCAGGACAACATTCCTGCCCACAGCAGGCAATGCACAGAGAGGATCAAAGCTCTGGCTCTATCATGAGACATGCTGTCCCCTCACTGACCCTCAGTGCTGTGGGGGAAAGAGCACTGGAGACACAGTGTGGGAATTGTGTGAGATCCGACCACTTCACCCTGGGACGAGACATGAATGGAGCGACAGAGCAGCCAGGGAAGCCAGTCAATAAAGTAACAAAGCCCAAATGGAAGAAGCACACTGGCCTGTGTGATGATGAGGTGTTGATGGGATCAGGTATCCGGCATCAGATGACCCAAAATCAACAATCATATTGATGCGAACGAGGACGTTAGAGTGGAGACCCAAGTCCCATCTGCAGACCATTGGTCATCTCTCACAGAAGGGTCACAAGGAAGAGGTGAGTCAGATTTGTTCTCTTGGCAGTCCATGGCACGAGCACCATAATTCAAATGCATCAATTCTTCTTCAGTCTTCCTGATTCACTGTCCAGCTGTCACATGCAGATGAAGTGATTGAAAATACCATGGTTTGTGTTAGGTACATTTTAGTGCTCAAAGTGAGAGGTTAAAAAAAAAAAGCCAAAAAATAAAACAGAGGCACAGAGCAGAGATAAATTCAGCCAAGAATGTGAAGTTAAGGAAGGCTTTATTGAGGCAGGGAAAGAACTCCCGGGAGAGGAAGGGAGGACAGAGAAAGGAAAGGAGCATCTTGAGCTCTGGGCAGATTCTAAGAACCAATGAGTTAAGTCAGGGAAGTCCTGTCTGGCAGTGAGGCAGTGGGACATATGTAGGGCTTGAGCCAAGGATGTGTGTACTGATAAGGGGAAGAAGATGCTGCAGTTGCAGGATCTGAGTCAGGGTATGGTTTGTGAGTAAATCATCTTGTTTTTCGCAGACCTACTTCCTGAACACTGAGGGAAAGACCTGACCCAGAGCGATATAAGCTCTTTGGAATGCTGGAGGCAGGGACTGCACAGTCCATCTCTGGCCTTGAGAGGTGGAGGGGGGAGGTAGGGGAGGGGAAGAAGGGGCTGGCACACAGTACAGCAGGCTATCTTTCAGGAGAGCTGTGGGGAAGTGGCTGCATGGTCTGGACCTGGCCCAAACACAAAGTAACATCATTGCTTTTCAACATTTCTATAGGTCTTGTGCAGCAGATTTACCCAATGTAATTCATCATTTGATCTCCTGATGTTGCTTCTATGAGCATTAATTGTGGATCCAAGCAAGATAAAATCCTTGACTTCAATCTTTACTCCATTTATCATGATGCTATTAGTCCAGTTGTTTCGAGAATTTATTTTCTTTACATTACATTGCTATCCATATCAAAGGCTACAATTCTTGATCTTTATCAGCAAGTGCTTGAAGTCCTTCCCACTTTTAGTAGACAAGATTGTGTCATCTACCTATCTCAAAATGTTAATAAACCTCCTTCTAATCCTGATGCCAAATTCCTCGTCATATAGTCTAGCTTTTCTGATATTTTGCTCAGCACACAGGCTGAGTAAGTAAGGTGAAAGGACATTACCCTGAGACACACGACCCTATGTATAACTAAACCTAAACTCTGCTCGTTCCTGTGTAGTCCTTACAATTGTTCTTATAGTCAAGCCCATTGATAGCACTGTGTCAATCCATCTTCTCAACACTCTTCCTCTTTTTCATTGCCATGGTGCTTTACCAAGTATGATGCCCTTCTCCAAGGACTGGTTTGTTGTTACCAGAAAGAACAAAAAGAGATGAGGTTAGGTACACAACTGGGGCGCTTTCTACTGGGCAATAGAGTCATAACATCTTTGGGATTCGTTTCTCTAATGGTTCTGGAAACTTGTGAGGTCCTTAATAAGAACTTAGAAATTTGACTTTTATCATCTGTGCATTGTTAATCAAATATGCTTTGAAAATAGTTTAAATGCCCATAAGAGTCAAATGTCGGTTAAACTGGGCTGCAGGGTTTGATTCTGTCTGCCTGTTGCAGCATTTCCTTCGACATCAACTCTGAAACTCTGATCTTTGTCACCAACCCCCCCTCCCCCCCCTGGCTAGGAACAGCCGGTGGGTTTGAACCGCAGACCTTGATGATTCAAAGCAAAGCTCCTTAAACTCTGGTCTTTGTAATCAATATTCTCCTATGCTAAAAATGCTACAAGAGTAAATATATTAGAAAACATGCCTAAGGATACAGTGTAAGACTTTTTGTTCATAAGGCCATGATACATTCATAAGGCCTTTTGAGCAAGACTAAGTGATTTAATTAAATTCCATTTTTGCCAAATTAAAGTGGTAGTTTTTCATACCCGATTAGGACTTAGCTGCATTTGACTTAGCTCAGCTCTTTCATTGGCACCTGCAATTTGACTTCTTAATTGCTAGTAACCATAGGGATTAGAGTGGTTTCCTTTTGTGGTCTTTTTTTTTTTTTTTTTTGCATAAAGTGGGCCTAATGAGTATTTCTGTTAACACAGGGAATGTAATAAAGAGAATTATTTTGAAAGGGCATTGAAACCAGGCTTATCAAGAATTTTCCTGTCAAGTTAAAAGGGCTTTGTTTCAACAAGTAGGTCTCAGGAAAGGAGACATAAGTACCAAAAGGGTTAGCATAAATTACCAAGACAGTTTTCTTTCTTTTCTTTTTAAATAATTAAAAAAATCTTTTTACTGAGGGTTTGTATAACTTTTTTGGGGGGTTTTTGGTTTTTTGGGCATCACTGCCCTCTGGTGGTGGGAATAGGAGGGGCTTGTATAACTCATCCCAATCCATACATCCACCCATTGTGTCAGGCACGTTTGTACATTTGTTGCTATCATCATTCTCAAAATATTTGCTTTCTACTTGAGTCCTTGGTATCAGCTCCTCATTTTTTCTCCTGCCTCCCCCACCTTCCCTTCCAAACCCTTGATAATTTATAAATTATTTTTTTTCATGTCCTACACTGTCTGATGTCTTCCTTCACCCACTTTTCTGTTGTCTGTCCCCCAGGTAGGGGGTTGTATGTAAATCCTTGTGATTGGTTCTCTCTTTCTCCCTCACCTTCCCATTACCATTCTGGTGTCACTACTTTCATTATTGGTCTTGAGAAGTTTAGTCTATCCTAGATTCTCAGTGTTCATCCTCTGATATAGCTAGATTTCTTTTTGGCATCCCTGCCCTCTGGTGAGAGTGGGAGGCCCAGCCTTGTTCTTAGAGAGCTGCTGCTGGATTTGAACCACCAACCCAGTGGGCCGCAGTCCTGCACACAACCACTACACCACTGGGGCTCAGCCCAATTTAGCTAGATTTGTAAGGTAGAATTGGGTTCATGAGAGTTGTGGGAATGAAGCATTAAAGAACTAGAGGAAAGTTGTATGTTCATCTGTGCTATACTGCACCCTGACTGGGCTCATCCTCTCTCCCTGACCTTTTTGTAATGGAATGTCTAGTTGCCTACAGATGGGTTTTGTGTCTCCACTTCGCTGTACTCCCCCTCATTCATGATATGATCTTTTGTTCTTTGATGCCTGATACCTGATCCTAGCAACAGCTCATCATCACACAGACTGGTGTGCTTCTTCCACTTGGAATTTGTTGCTCCTTGGTTAGATGGCTTCTTGTTTATCTTCAAGTCTATAAGACTCCAGATGCTATATTTTTTGATAGCTGGGCACCATCAACTTTCTTCACCACATTTGCTTATGCACCCACTGTGCCTTCAGCAATTGTGCCCGGAAGGTGAGCATCATGGAATAGAACAAAGTGTTCCTGCACTCCCAAGACAGTTTTATATCCCAACTGAAGTATACATGAATATGATAGAAAAAATTTCTGTAATTAGTTCTTGAAATAATTCACAGAAAGTTTATATATTCACTGATCTGCTTCTTGCCCCTAATCCATCCTCCTGTGACCACACCAAAAGATTAACCAACCATGACTCCATATCATAATTTCTTTGTTCCCTGGATTGTATTTTTGTTGTTGTTGTTAGAGCCATTTTTGTTCATTGGAGCCATTAATTCTCACTTAAGTGAACTGGTGTCTCCCTGCATTCAATATACTCTTCCTGCCTGGGGTAAATCCTCCTATCCTCAGTGGAGATGCACACTTTGTAAAATTAGGAGACTTAGTGAAAGTTCAGAGGCAGTCTGGTCTGGACTGTGAAAAACATCCAAATTCACAGGGTGAAAATGGTTGCTTTACTGGTTGCGAATGCTCTTCAGCAGTTGAAGCAGACATAAAAGTTGCAAGATCACGATTAGCTGGAAGATGGTCACAGAGATGGATGGCGGGATGTCTGAGAGCAGGGACAGGTGGATAGCATGTATGTGGGATTCACTGATTGGTTAAGGGCACATAATTGAAAGTGTACATGTTCTTTAGTTAATTACCTTTCACTGCTTCATGAGTGACAGGGAGGATTCTTGAGCCCTCCAACGTGAATGTGACTGTATCAATGCTGACTGGAATCACTGAACTTAAACCCTGGGCCTTAGTCATTGTTCTAGGCTTTTGGGAGTGGCAGGATGCAATTTCCTTCTGACAAAACCTACACAGAGGGGGAATAAAACAAAGCTCGTCAGAGTGAAGTATTATCTGATTCTTATAGGCATAGAAAAAGCAAAACAATCTCCAAAAACTCAGTGGAAAGAACTACATTTCCTGTTTTAGTCCTAGGGGATTATAGGTCACAGTTATGTGACTTCTCTGATGCTGCCAAGTGGGGGTTTAAGCAGATATTTTACCTATCCCAGAAAAATTAGAATCTAGTTTTAACCCAGGGGAGTGGGTGGGAGATTGTTTGGGACAGGATGTTGGATTTCTCTAGGTCAATGGCATTTAGTCTAAAGTAATTTTCTGGAAGAAAACAATACAGTATAAATCTCAAATCACTGGGAATAGAAGTCCCATTTGATCCAGCAATACCTCTGATGGATGTATACTTGAAGGAAGAGACCTAACATGAACAGACATAGCTCCTCCCATGTTCACTGCAGCACCGTTCACGATAACAAGCAGCTGGAAACAGTCTAAATGGCCCTCAGAAGAAGACTGGATAAAGAAACTTTGGTACATTCATATAAGGAAATACTACGCACCACTAAAAAACGATGCAACTCAGAAGCATCAAATGACATGGAAGGACCTAGAGACCATTGTACTGAGTGATGTTAGTCCATCACAAAGAAACAGACAGTGTACCGTACCTTCACTGCTGTAAGGATGAAAACCAAGACAAAGACTTGCATACCAAAGAGAACAGACCTTTGAAGTTCCTAAAGGAGGGATGGCAAAGGTTGGAAGATGAAGCAATGGCCTAGAGCAGTGGTTCTCAACCTGTGGGTCGCGACCTCTTTGGCGATTGGGGTCGTCCGAGACCATCGACAAACACATATTTCTCTGACAGTCTTAGGAACTGAGACACTGCTCCTCTATCTGTCTCCAGGTGGATCCACCCACATGCAGTTATGCCCCCAAAGGAATATCTGGTGTGAAGAACATTACCCATGCTATACCATGCTTCAAAACAAAATTTCATTTATTTGCCATTAGAAATAAATATTTCACAATATATAATTGCACATTGTTTTGTGATTAATCACTATGCTTGAATTATATTCCATTTGTAACAATGAAAATTCATCCTGCCTATTAGATATTTACATGACAATTCATAACAGTAGCAAAATTACAGTGATGCAGTAACAATGAAAACAACTTGATGGTTGGGGGGTGTGGTGGTCATGTTCGGTAAGTCAATTTTGTGATTGAAATGTAGGGGTGGAGTCTAGCCTGCTAATCTGTAGATAGCCATTGAGCAGCCAATGAGGCCTCCATGTGGGCATAGCTTTCTCCTGAGACTTCTGGGAAATCTTGTGATTTTTCGCTCGTGGAGATGAGAAGCTATCTTCCCAGTTGTTGGGAGTTAGTCTCTGAGACAACAAAACTACAGACAAGACAAGATGGCAGCTTCTGAGGAGCTGAAGGAGCTGGAGGAGAAGCCACAGGGCCTTACCCTGATGGAACCAGACCTCTGAAGCTGGAGAAGTCATATGGAGACCCCTGCCAGCACTGAGTTTGCTTCTACCACCACTGGATGCTATTGATGGACCCTGAGGCCTGGAAGTGAGGAGCCATGCGGAGACCCCTGCCAGTGCCGGGACTCTGCACCCACTGACCTGTGCCTTCTTGAGTCGGAAGGAGACTTTATAGACTGATATCGGGCATATGGACTAATATCGGACTTATGACTTTGAACTGAACTGGGCTGGGATGCTTTCTCAATGTCCCATTCCTCTTGTATATAAATCTAACCCTCTATCCATTAGTGTGTCTATGAATTTGTTTCTCTAGTCTACCCGGACTAACACAGGAGGGTCACCACAACTTGAGGAACTGTATGAAAGGGTCGCAGCATTAGGAAGGTTGAGAACCACTGATCTAGGAGGTTGACAGGCATGGATTTGGGTGAGAGGGAGGATAGAGATTGTAAGGGGAAGAAGAGAAATCAGGGAGGTGGGTGAGATAGAATCTCGTGTGTGTGTGTGTGTGTGTGTGTGTGTGTGAGAGAGAGAGAGAGAGAGAGAGAGAGAGAGAGAGAGAGAGAGATGAGTGGTTTGGCCTGTTAAATGCAGATTTGATGGTCTGAAAGGTAACCTCCATCTAATTCCCAATTTTAAAATTCCTTTTTAAAAAGTGATTTTTCCATAACCTTGGAGCTTCTACCCCCTTCCCTTCTCTGGCTTTAGGTAAATAGCTATATTTCAGATGATAACAGAGAGACAAATTAAAGTTGAAACACTAACGTTTGCTGTGCCTTTTAAAACTCAAATTCACTGATAACAGGTTGATGCGAACTCATCACGAGTCTATCAGACAGGAAACTGCCGCTGTGAGCTTCCAGCCTTTTAAACTCTCTATGGGAGTAGAAAGCCCAGTCTTTCTCCCGAGGAGGTTTTGAATTTCTGACCCTCGTGCTAGCAGCACAACGTGCGAGAGGTCTCAAATGTTTGTCTAGGAAAGCAGCATGTCCGTTTTTATTTTAGTTTTTCTTCCTGTGATCCTCTCTTTTGCATGCAGTAGAAAGTCTGAGAGGTCAGTGAAACTCCAGCCTTTAGGAAAAGTAGGGCAGGTCAACTTGATAGGCTTGGGAAAATCTGTATGAAGTCAAGGCTTTAAAAAGCTCTGGGGCTTCTCACCTGGCTCAACAGCAGCAATGTCGCTTTCTCCCGCCAATTCTTACTTAAAATGCCCAGATTTGGGTCTTTGATACTTTTCTCCACCAGAAGGAGCCTGCACTCCTTTAAGCGTAGCTGTTTCCAAAGCTTGGAAAAGGAAGACTCTACATGAGTCTGGAACCGTCTTTCTGTTACGAGAAAGCAGGCATTCTTTCAAAATACATCAGGGGCTGTGCTTGAAAGGTCAAAGAAGGCAAATTAAAGGCACTCTCACTGGCTACAGTTGGAAAGCTCAGAATCAAATGAGTACTTGTGTTATCTTCAGCACACAATGATGTTCAAATGATGAGAGTTAAAGTGGAAGAAAAAAGGCAAGTGTAAGATAAAAGCACATCGAATTGGATTTATTTGATTTTAATTTGAGTGAAAGTAATCCATAATTGAATTTATTTGATTTTAATTTGCGTGAAAGTCATCCATAAGAAAAGAAAGTGGGTATGTTTTCTTTAGTTAATTCTATGTCTTACTAAAGAATAGCTTGTAAAAAAATAATATTACACCCACATAGATCTCCCTCATATATGTATAAGGTGATTCAGAGGGAAAGGTATTTAAGTTATTAATTAATCAGGCATCATCACAATGAACCAGGCCCAAGGGGACCTCAATGAACCCAACATACATAGGCAAGAACAAACGGTGAGCTGAATTTGCAAATAGAGGCCAATAAGTCTGTCCACAGGATCACTGGGCAGAATTTATTTGAATGTCTACAGCTAAGAAATCTTTGTACTCTTATTAGTTTTCTACACTTATGAAATAGCTCAAAGGAATAGCTTATGAAATAACTTATCAAGCCTGGAGAGAGATGAAAGATAAGACAACTAATAATCATTTGGCTTTGCGTTTTTCCTATTTCAAAGCCTTTCATAATTTTTCCTGGCAGTTTGTTTATAAAGCCCTTATTTCACCATCTGAAAAGACGAACACAGATAACTAAGAAAGCCAAGTGACTTTGAAAGAAGTAGGTATTTTTCTAAGCATGCGAAAATGAGTTGGCACTAGCAGTTACATGAAGAGACAGGAAGGGTGAAGTCTTGCCAGTTAATCAGCACATGCAGCCATACCAAAAGAGAATATGTTCCAAAAGGCGAAAGGAGTCATATGTCCCGGGAGGAGTATTAAAAGGCACTGGCTCCATCCCACATGGAGTGTGCAACGTCTCTCTCCAGGATCAGGAGAACTGGCATCAACGGGGAGATGAGTTGACTCTCAACTCCTACCTCAGACCTACAAAACCCAAACTCTAATATTTTTGCAAGATGCTCAAGTGATTTTCACATACTTTAAAGTTGCAGAACTCTAATCGACTAAGTGAGGTGACTCAGAAGCCCTCGTGACGTACTGGTTAAGCTTTTGGCTGTTCAAAGGAAGTAAAACCAGGGGAGCTGCTTTGGTGAAGCTTGTTGTGGTTAGGTGCTATGAAGTCGGTTCTGACCCAGAGCAACCCCCTGCACGACAGAACGAAGCACTACCTGGTCCTGCACCGTCCTTACCACTGTTCCTGTACTTGAGCCCCGGGTTGCAGCCCTGGTGTCAATACATCTCCATGAGAGCCCTCCTCTTGTTCACTGCGCTTCTCCTTTACCAAACAGGATGGTCTTCTCCAGGGACAGGTCTCTCCTGGTAGTATGTCCAAAGTATGTACGGATGAACAGTTGGACATAAAACGGATCATCTGTTCTGTTAAACGTCACCCATTCAACAATAAAAAGTTAGAAAGCAAATATGAATAAAAAACTCTCACATATATAAATCTAAAAAGAGAGAAAAGATAGACTATTCTTTAAGTACTGCCAATTATAGAAAGCATGAAAGACGATGTCATTTTGAAGAGAGAAAAGTTCCGAATACTAAAATCCAAGGTAAAAGCAATGAATGAAATGTATAGTGTGTTTCAGCTATAATATGGCTTCCATCTAGTAGGCAGTGATTTAGGATCGAATAATTTTCAATGGTGTGATCAGATGCCAAACCCAATAATGAAACAGTAATCTGATCATCTAGATACTGCAATGCTTACAAGCAGTGCAATAGTGTGTCTATTTTGTGTCTTTTATGTGTTGTACAAAGCATATACAAGAATCTGATCGAGTTCGTGGTTTTAGGTACTTCTTTAGAAATTGTAACCTTGCTGAAAGAACTGAAGAAAGATTCAAGTCTTTCAAATATTAAACAATGTAGGAAGCATCAAAAGAAGATGGAAGGTGGGTGTGAGGATGATCTGGCTGGGACATCTGTCACCCCATTGATCACTAGGGTTGACCTGGCTGATCTGGCTGTCTGGGTGGGTGTCCCCTTCCTCCCTCATCGCTCCATGTGTGTCCCATCCGAAGTTGTGTGCTTGCGTCAAGAGGACGACCTTCCCCAACAGGAGCAGGACCATCCTGTGCTCCCCTGGTAGAACCTCCAAACAAGTCAAAAAGAAGAAGGAAGGAATACACACAGTTACTATACCAAAAAATTTTTTTGGCATTTAATCATTTCAAGAGGTAGCATGTGATTAAGTCTTGATGGTACTAAAGGATGAAGTCCAAGCTGTGCTGAAGGCATGAGTGAAAACCAAGCCCCCAGGCATTGATCAAATAGCAATGGAGGTGTTTCAACAAACTGATGCTCACTAGACTATGTCAAGAAATTTAGAAGAACTGGCTAACCCATAGGAAGAGGTAGATGCTTGTACTCATGGCAAAGTGACTCAGCAGAATTTAGGAATTTTTGAACATTACCATTCATATCACATGCAAGTAAAATTTTACCTATGACAACTCAGAAATGATTGCAGCAGTCCATTGAGAGAAAACTGACAGAGATTCAAGCCTGATTCACAACAGAATGTGGACAAGGGCTATTATTGCTGATGTCAGATGGATATTGGTTGAGAGCTGAGAAAATACAAGAAAGATGTTTCCTTGTGTCTTGTTGACTATGTAAAGGTGATTAGACTGCATGGATCATAACCAACTATGAAAATTCCTGGTCAATTCATTGTGCTGATGAATCAAGAGACAGTTACTTGATAGCACAAGGGGTGATTTAAAATTAGGAAAAGTGTATATCGGAACTGTATTCTTTCACTAAACTTATTTAGTCTGCATGCTGAGCAAATAATTCGAGAAACTGGACAATACGAAGAGCCCAGCATCTGGATTGGAGGAAGGCTCATTAACAAACCTACAACATGCAATTGGCATAATGTTCCTTGCTGAAAGCAAAATGTAGTTGAAGCATTTGCTGTTGACCATCAAAAACTGCAGCCATCAGTATGAAGCACAGCTCAATGTAAAGAAAACAAAACTCCTCACAGCTGGACCGATAGACAGCATCCTGCTATGTGGAGAAATATTGACATTGCCAAGAATTCTATCGTACTTGGATCCACCATCAATGTTCATGGAATCAGGTGTCAAGATATCAAAAGACCTTCCATTGGATCAATTTGCTGTATAAGACCTCTTTAAAGCGTTTAAAGAATCTCTTTGAGGACTGAAGTGTGTCTGACCCAAGCTATCGCATTTTTCATCCTCCCTGTCATCACGTGAAAGCTGGACAATGGGTAAAGAAGACTAGAAAAAGTCTTGGTGCGTTTGAGCTATGGGGTTGGTGAAAGATATTAAATTGCCACAGTTTCCCAGATGAACAAAGAAATCTATGTGGGATCATGTATAGCTGGAGTGCTCCTGATAGTGATGATGGTACGACTTCACTTGATCTTCATTGGACATGTCATTCAGCGAGGCTAGTCCCAAGAGAAGGACATCATGCTGAGTCAAGTAGAGGGTCAGTGAAAAAGAAAGAAGGGCTTCAACGAGGCAGATAGAATCAGTGGCTGCAATCATGGGTTCAAACATAACAATGGTACAGGACTGAGCAGTATTTTGTCTCTTGTGCATCGTTGCCCAACAACGGTATAATTGTTGTTTAAATATGTGGGAAATTTTGATGTGGTGAATTTGTGATGCTCTTTAGTGGCATGACCAGTAGGTGAAGGTATAGAAGAATCTTAATTATTTAACACTTGAAGAACTATCAGTTGCTTAATCTATCAGTCAGGAACCTTCAGCAGAGATGAGTAAAGATCAGCCATCAAATTATGCATTTCATACTCACATGCCTTTCCTTCAGACACTACGTTGAATTTGGACATGTTCTATGTGCTTCTATTCATGCAAATGGCTCCAGGATTAAAAAAGGAGCACAGTTAGGAATCGATGGAAAGGAGGGTATGGGAGGTCTGGTCGGGATTAAGCAAGGACAATGAATATGAGAAAACAATGAAATGCCAATGAAGGTGGAACATGATGGTGGGACAGGAGGGAGATGGAAGGAAATAGAGGAAAGAGCTAGAAGACAAAGGGCACTTACAGAGGTCTAAACATTGGTATGTCCGTACATAGATACAACTATCTATTATAAGTTGGGAATAAAATTAAGAACATATCTATAGGCCAAATATTAGAGTAGCAGGTGGACCTTGGGCCCTCACCCTGGTGCTCCCTCAATGCAAGCACGCTTTGTTCTATGAATCTGGCATTCCCCGAGGCTCAATGGCCCAACAGGATCACTGAAGTAAAATGGGTGCACAAACAAATGTGGTGAAGAAAGCTGAAGGTGCCCAGCCATCAAAGGATATATCAAGTGTCTTGAAAGCCTGAAGATAAACATTAGACCATTTACCTGAGAAGAGACCACAGCCACACAGAAAAAGCACAACAGCCAGCATGGTCAGATGGTGGTGAAAGTGGTAAAAGATCTAGGCAATAGACATCAAATGGGGCGGAAACAAAACAAAACAAAACAAACATATATCACTATGTGCACACATCCCCAATGTACCAATTGAGGACATGTGAGAGCATGAGCAAGGGTGGTGAAGAAAGCAGAAGGGTCCAGCTATCAAAAGATAGAGCATCCGGGGTCTTAAAGGCTTGAGCACAAACAAGCAGCCATCTAGCTCAGAAGCAACAAAACCAACCATAAAAGAAGATCACTTACCTGTGCGATCATGAGGTGCTGAAACAATCAGGTATCAAAGAACAAAAATC
>PVJH01036642.1:0-18641 GCA_004026705.1 Nesogale talazaci | reverse complement strand
TCCCCCTAGAAAGTATTGGTCTGGAAGTTCCCCTGAAACCTGCTGACTATGGTATGGGAATACTACTGGTGGTTTGGCTTCCAGCTCCATAGCAATTCCCAAGCCATCACAATATGGCAATGGACAGGTGGGCAGTAGTCATGCTAATAATAAAAAATGATTTCATGGTTCATTTTTACCTTCTTAACGTTATTGCTCTAGTGCTTTGAATGGTGGTGCTGAAGAAGAATATTGAAACTGCCACAGGCTGCTAACTGGATTGACTTATTTGACTTGAAAGAAAGTACAACCAGAGTGCCCCTGAGAATTGTGTTGTACACAGGCTGCTATGGGTTATAACCAACTCAATAGCATGAGCAACAATAACAACGACATTATCTTTCCATTGGAATGCATGTAAGTCATCCTCATTTATTCTTCTCTCTCAACTACTCTTTAATACGGTTGTAAAGCAAGGAGTTTACTTAGCTGACTAAGCTGCACCTGACCCAAGCCTGGGTAGTTTCCATGGCCTCCCATGCATGTGAAATTTGGACCTTGAATAAAGAAGAGCGAAGAAGAATCAATGCGTTTGAACTACAATGTTGGTGAAGAAGATTCAATGTCCCATGGACTTGCAAAAGAACAGACAGATCTGTCTTGGAAGAAGTCCAGTCAGGGTGCTCCTGAAAGGCAGGGATGGCGTACTCTGTCTCACATAGTTTGGACATGTTGGAGGAGATGCCAGTCCCTGGAGAAGGACATCATGCTTGGTAAAGTGGAGGGGCAGAAACAAGAGAAAGTCCTCCATGGGACGGATGGACACAGTGGTTGCAACAATGGGCTCAGACACAGCAAGAAACCCAGTGAGGGGACCGGGTGGCATGGTACATAGGGCCCCTATGGCCCATTGCAACCTACCCAATGGCACCCAACAAAAAGCAACTCTTCCCTGATAAAGAAGAATAACACATCTCCTGCTGATGGCCCATGGAGCTGTCTCTAAGTTTCAGCATGACAAACTATACAGCCTAATCATCCGTGCATGCATCTTTATTCAGAAGCACAAGCATTTCTGCAGCTGGTGTGTCTAGAAGTGGAATTGCTCCATCTAGTAGCATGCAAATATTGACTTTTGATATACTTGAGTATATTGATTTTCTAAAAGCTATACCATGGATACCACCATTTAATGAAAAGATCTACTCCCCTCCGAGTCTCTACCTCATCTCTTAGCCACCTAAACCACATCCCTAGTGTATCAGTATAAAGCCTCAACATTACAGGAATTCTTACTTTTGTCTAATGTCCAGCTGGTGCCTGGGTCCCTACATCCCCTCCTTATTGAAAATGACTGTCCTTCAGCCAGCACCTTTGTCATCAGCAAGGGTTCATGAAGTTGATTTCCTTCGATCTCTGCATGAATAAGCACATTGCCTCTATCGACTGGGATGCGGTGTGAAAATTAAAAATGTATCATGTTCATGCAAATACAGCATATCAACTATGCATAGATACCACACCACACTTAAATTATTAAAGAGATGGCTTGCTTTCTGCTTTTGACTTAGCAAGGAACTCGTCATTATGTCAATCCCTTCTTCAAGGTAACTGAGATTTGCAGCAGGCGAGGAAGGGTTCTCTCTCTTTGAACCCAAGAACAGAAATTCTGAAGAATGTCCACTGACTCTGTAAACCCAAGGAAAACAAGGTCAAAACTCTTTGACCCACGGGCTTCAGAGCACACAGAGGTGGTAGATGGGTAAGCATGAAAAACAAAGTTAGTTTCAGCCTCGGGGGGACTCTAGTGGTCATTGGGTTTGCACGGACTCCTGGTGACCTTGTAGAACAGAAAGAACCAGTGCCCGGTCCGGTACCACCTTTCCGATCAACGGCACCTTTGAGTCCAATCTACAGGAGTCCCAACTGCAGATGGCCCCACAGACGCAGACTCTGGGAAGCAGTCCATGACCAGGGAATCCCCATATTGTGTTGGACCTTCTGGATTGAATCCAGGTTTTAGTCTGGGACGCCTTCATACTGGACAAGTCCAGCAGTGGTTGTTGTTTATGGCCATGGAGTTGGCTCTAAATGCATTGCGATGGTCTGGGTAGACTAGAGAACCAATCCAGGGAGACTCATACATGGAGAGAATTTTATACCCAAAGTAATTATTTAAGAAACTAACCCAGCCAATCCCAATCAAGTCCAAAAGTTTGATATTAGCCCATGAATTTCCAAGTCAGACTCACATAGAACACGCAAGGATGCAGAATGCACAAATCACAGGCTGGTGAGTGGAAAGTTCCAAGGGCCCAATGTTGGCAAAAGCCTCTCAGTGCTGGCATGGCTCTCCATGTGGGTCCTCCAGTTCTAGGGCTCTGCCTGCTATCAGCACAGTTCCCTGTGGCTCTTCAACCGGAAGGTGAAGCAGAGTGGGTGTCCCACCTCCAGGGAGGGAGAAGAAGTTCTCAGAATCCTCTAGGTGGACATTACCTTCTGGCTTGATTGTCAGGCTAGACTCCACCCCTTTGCTCAAGTTGACAGGAGATTATGTAACTGCCACACTATCAATGCCATGAAGCGCCATCTGGTCCCACCCAGTTGTCACGGCCATTGGTGTGCATGCTTGAGGCTATCATCGCAGGCTGTGTCCTGCCCCCTCAACGAGCCTCGCCCTCATTTTTGCCCATCCTTCAATCTATTGCCATGGGTTTTTCCTGGTGGCCTGTCCAAAGGAAGCAGATCCGACCCTCACCATCCTCACGTCCGATTGAACACTTGATGAAGAATGTAGTATGTGCTGGCAGCTAGGCTAGCAGCTAGTGCTGCGTGGACTCACAAACCCTGAGAACTGTGCGCCCCCTTTACAGGCATCACAGTGGTTATGTGCTCAGTTATTAACTGAAAAGTTCTGGTTCAAACACACCAACTGTGGCTCAGGAAGACAATGCGGAACTGACACACTCGGCCCAAGCATCCAGGCAGGATGTGGCTGTCATGGACTGAGTCGTGTTCCCTCTAAAGGCATCCACTTGGCTGCACCCTGATTCTCCATAGCTGGGTCATCATGTAATGACGCAACCAGCGTCCTGTGATGATCCTCCTTGATGCGATCTGATCTATGCGTATGTAGATTAGGGGTGGCAGAGAGCCCTGGATCCATCACAGCCCTCATCTGACATCAAGAGAGCTTCCCTGGGCTGTGGTCTGCAATACCTTGTATCTTAGAAGAGATAAAAGGAGAGAGAAAGAAGCGGTGATCAGAGAGTCCCACTATCAACAAGCACCAAGAACCCAGAGAAAAGCAGGTCCTTTGGACCCAGGTCTCCTGTGCTACGAACTTCCTAGACCACTGCTGTGTCCTTCCCCTTAAAACCTTATTCCACTTGCTGACTCTATGGGTTCATCAGTCCTGGTTTTCATATCCTCTAAAATGAAAAAAACAAACAAACAATACGTACCACCACTTCAAGAGGGTGGCCCCCAATGACATAACACTCCTGTGATATGTCCGATTAAAAACCCAAACCAAACAATACAACCCCCAATACATAAGATTTGGGAAACCAGATCAGGTCCCGCATGCATCGTAGGGGGTGTCTCTTCAAGTCAGGCATCTGCCTTTGACCTTCTCTACCCAACCCACCCATGTACTGTCCAGGGACCATGGTCCTCCTATACCTCAGCAGTGCATTCGGCACGTTACAACGAGCTGTCACCCACATGAAGGCAGCAGTCCTGGGTCTGCATCAGCAAGTGCTTCAAGTCCTTCTCATTCGCAGCCAGCAAGGTGAAGTCACCTGCAGACCGCAGGCCATTCGTCGGTCCAGACACGCCTTCTTCGGCATGTCATCCAGCTTCTCTGCTGATGAGCTCGCACACAGGTTACAAAAGCATGCTGAGGGGACGCAACCCCATGCCTATCTTTCCAGATTTCAAACAACCACGCAGCATCCCTTTGTTCTGCTCACACAGCTTCCTCCTCATGAGCACAATGAAGTGTTCCGGAATCCCCATTGTATTAGGCCACAATTATAATACTCCAAATATTGGGCAAACTGTTGACCAGCATTTGTTATAGAAGTTGAATTAGCTAGTCTCCCTGAAACTTAAGGCTTTTGTGTTCTCTCACTACAGAGCTGACTCCCCTGCTGTTAGGATGATGGCTCCCTTCCTCTGAAGCCTGTGGGCGGATTCACATGCTGCTGTTAATAATCTCTAGTCT
Source organism: Nesogale talazaci (assembly GCA_004026705.1). Taxonomy (NCBI): domain Eukaryota; kingdom Metazoa; phylum Chordata; class Mammalia; order Afrosoricida; family Tenrecidae; genus Nesogale; species Nesogale talazaci. The sequence continues at coordinate 14,434 of PVJH01036642.1, read as the reverse complement.
AACCTGCTTAGCCACATCCAGGAGTCTGGGGTCTTGTCTCCCCACATGGGGCCCTGATAGCCCCCTTTTCCTATAGCCCCCTTTTCCTATAAGGTGTGCACAAGGCACAATCCCTTCCTGTAACATCCTGTAACACAATCCCTTACCTGTAATTGGGGGCCTGGCTTGGCTCCAGATTGTATATAGGGATGGGACGTAAGACAGAGCCTTTCTCTCAGCCCCCCTCTCCCAAGTCTGCTTCGTACCAGCCTGCCTCCATCCAGTCTACCACTCACCTATCTCCCTCTCCACATGGACCATCTAACAGGGCGGAGGTGAGCATGGGTCATGAAAAGATATATATGTAACTTGTAATTCTCTTTTCTCTCTTTCTCTCATGATCTCTATATTGGTGTTATAATAAATAATAATTATTGCTACACAACTGCCTGTTGAATCCTTGCTGTGAGTATATCAGAGGTCTGGTCACCCCTAATATCTCTCCTCTGCTCCACTGCACTGAACCCCATGAAACAGCTGTCCTTTCTGAACTGGGTCCCTGTGGAGTGGGCCCCACCTCCCCTCTTCTCTTCCCTCATCCCTCACACCACAGGTCTCAGCTTAGATGCTTCCCTGACAGAGAACACTTCTGAGATCTTCCTGGTTAACATCTTCTCCACCGGACACTCTCCCATGACATCCGTATCTCTACCACTGTCTACTTAGTTGTTGAAAATGAACTGTTTAATTTGAAGGACAATGTTCCATGTTAATACAGATTGGATGCTGTGTAAGGATGGGATCTTCAGAGAAGCTAAACCCCGTGATACGTGTCTGTCTACTGGAAGAGATTTGTATCAAGAAGTGGCTCACATAGTTGCAGACGTGGGTAAATCCAATCAGAGTTAAGACCATGGGTAAGCCAGAAGCTTCTCCTGACTCCTGTAGCTGCCCAGGCTGATGGACAGGAAGTAGGAGTATGAAGCTGGAAGACCACAGGCTAGCAGACGCAGAGCTTAATGAATTCAGTTAGACACATAAGTCCTGGGTCAAGTAGTCCACTTATGGCTCCTGGGATCGGCAGACAATCTACCAAGAGGTCAATGAACCCGATGCAGGAGCCAGATCCAGCAGGAGAAGAAGGGTGTCCATCCAGACAAAGAGTTGGTCTCACCCTGAAGGAAAGCTCCCTCCGTTGTATCAAGGCTGTATCGAGATTCAGGAAGGGGTCCTCTATCCTATTCATCCCACAACTGCATGGCTGCTTCACAGAAGACCCAAACCTGGAGTGGACCACCCCGTTAGGTCATATCATGAGGGAATCCTGACTGGGCCAAGTTGACATAAAACTCCATGATCACAGTGCTTATGAGGTACGCTCTGAGGTCAGGAGAAGTGGTTTGATTGTCCACACTTCTCCAAGATTGACTCCCTGTTTGTCCAAAGCAGGTGCCCTCTGACCCATGTGGGCTGCATCTAATGCTACATCAGCCCACCAGACAGATGTCAGACCTGCCCTCAGTCAGTCCTCACCCCATTCCAGCACCAACTGTTGATCCCAGGACATTCCACGTCTCTGCTGGGCCATCACTTGTTGCAAGGGCCACACAGACCTCACAAGCCATGCTTCTTAGGGAAACTAACGGGTTACAGAATGGTGCACAGACAGTACGTTTGCCCACTGTAACTCTTCTCAGTCAGCGGGCAGGAACGTCTGCCCGGTCCTCAGCCTCTCAGTCTCTGCCTCCAAGGGCCAGGAAAGCGACTGCTCCACTTCATGGTCTTGCTATTCCTCTTCTGCTCTGTCTGCTGGTTTCAGTAGAGCCCGTCTATCCTTTCTGTCTTGTGACCTCGGCGCCATGGTTAATGTTGACTACATCTCTTCAGGCTGGGATCTCACACACGCTCCATCCACAGCTCGCTGTTCTTGATGCCCATAAGACTCTCTGCTGCTGCCGATGCTTCTGAGATGGCTCTCTGAAGCCGAGGGGAGTGGCAAAACCAACCAATCCCCTCTCTTTGTGTTTCCCACGCCCTGTCTGCGTGCTCCCAACCAAACTCGGTGGGAGTTACAGAGACGTGAATAGAAGAGCCAAATTGAGAACCAGTTTCATATTTCCCCACAGGTCCCACGAACAAGTGCTCAGTTTTCATTTCAGGCCTGCCCACATGACCACAGTATCCGCATCATGTCAGGAACTTCCTGAACAAAAAGACGCTGGCCATTCTCAGTGTATGTTCATCCTGATGGAACCGACAGCTGAGGAAGAACCCACCAGAAGGGGGAGGGACCCTGAGGAAAAAAGGACATAAGGTAGGACAAACCAGCAAAACCCGACTGATGCCATCAGGTCTGCACTGACTCATGCGGACCCTGGAGGGTTTCTGAGCCTGTCACTCTCCATGGGACTTGAAAGTCCCACTTTTTTTTCTGGGAGCAGCTGATAGTTTCAAACTGCCGACCTTGCACCCAGCAGCTCAACAAGTATCCACTCTGCCACCAGGGCTACAGGTAAGGACAGGGCTGGTAAAACCAAAGTGTGAGTGAATGCTGGAGCCAAGCACCTCCTTGTGGATAACATGAAGCCTGGAAAACAGCAGTGGCACAGACAACTGCTAACTGCCTTTCACGTGTAGAAACCCAGTTCATTATTTCTCGAGGAGAGTCGAGAAGACTGAAGAAGAATAGGTGCATTTATACAGTGCCGCTGGAGAAGAACATTAGCAGACAGTACCATGGACGGCTCAAAGGACAACCGGATCTGTCTGGAAGGAAACATGGCCAGAGTGCTTCTTAGAGGCAAGGGCACTGAGGCTTCATCTCACACCCTTTAGACATGTTGTCAGGAGACACCAGTCCTTGGAGAAGAACTTTATGTTTGGGGTGTGTGTATAGACATATACAACATGAAGGAATACAAAAGCTAATTAGTCCACACAGCAGTACCAAGGGCTCAGTCCAACTCACTTCCATGGAACAGTTAATACACTGGAAGTCCTTCAACTCATGAGGGCTGCTAGGTCGAAGGTCAAGGAAGCAGACAGCTGAGTCTTCCTTAGAGCAATGCAAGCAGTCTGGTCACAGTCAGCAAACAGGGTGATTCACCAACAGTCAGTCAGATGACAGGCTCTGACAGTTCCAAGCTCCAGCAATGTATATACCAGCAAAGTGGTGAAGCAGGTCACGAAGAAACCTCAAGCTCTAACAACATGATCCACGGGTTGACTGTCCCACAGGTAGTGCAGTTCACAAGTTGATGCAGAGAACTAGGTAAGGCAACCATACTCTGATCCAATCACAAGAAAGCAAGAGAGAGACAGGCAGGGTTCACCAAGCCATTTATCTCTGACTTCTAATCAAACTGAGACCTTACGAATCCCACGTGTTTCTATTGCCCAAGTGGGCACAACACACCTACTCATCACAGTCCCCAATGAGCCAGATGGACACCCTGGCTGTCACAATGGCTGAGGCACAGGACAAGTCGGGAGGTTGGTGAAGGATTTCCTTCTGTTGTGCATGGGGATGCTGTGGATTGGAAATGACTTGATTAATTTCCAATGCATTTCACAGAAACAACTTGAGTAGGAAAAAAAAGGTAAAATACTCACTTTTTGGAACCATGTTTTATTTTCCTTTGGCACTATATATTCTTAGTAGGTTTCGTCCATTCTCTTCATTATGGTACCATGGTCTTATTGATGATCTGTACCTCGATGGCCACCATAACTGTCTCTAGCTCAGGTTGCCTCGGTTTATTTAACTTCATTCCCCTCTGGATATCCACAGGCACTTTGAAGTTCTACTTTGTAACTCATTGGACTGCCGCGAATCAGAACTGATTCAATGGTACAAAACACCACCACCGCTGATAATTTATCCACTGTGTGCAAAACAGAACCCCTCGTTTTTGTGTCTTTGTCTGAAAAACTGTTCTTCCTCTGTCTCAATGAAAAGACCATCTTTTATTAACAAACTCTGTTCACCTCGTTTTCCATGTCCAACAACCCCCCCCCAGCTCTGCTGAATTCTCCTATGACATTTTTCAACAATTGCTTCATGTGTCCCTGTTGTCTTGGTCGCTGTTGGGGTAGTTACATCATCTTGTGTCAACTTGAGAGTATTAAGAGCAAAGGGGTGGACCTTTAGCCAATCAATTAGGTGGAAACTTGTTTGGAGGGTGATTGCAATAAACAGCTCTCTGGAGGCCTCCTTTTCTCTCTCTCTCTCTCTCTCTCTCTCTCTCTCTCTCTCCCCTTCACATTGCTTCATGTTGACAAGCCACATGGAGACTTTCTGAGATCTCCAGAGCCGCCTCTCTCTGCTTCACCTTCCTGTTGAAGAACCATCCTTGGAGAGCTGAAGGAGCCATGTGGAGACCTGCCCCAGTGCTGAGATGCTTCCCACCGCACTGGAACCTCTGGCCTGTGGTCTTCCTGCATTTTGCACCATTGCATGTATTGTGTTAGTCTGAAGAGGAATTTATGGACGACTATTGGAATTATGGGCTAATATCAGTCTTAGGGATCTTAGGATTTGGACTGAGCTGGGGTATTTTCCAAATATGTAGCTGTATCTGGATATAAAGCTCTTTCTTACCTATATATAAATGTCTCTGGATTAGTTTTTGTGGTTCTCAACCTATGGTTTAGACCCCTATGGGGGTCAAACAATCCTTTCACAGGGTTCTCCTGATTTATAACAATAGCAAAATCATAGTTATGAAGCAGAAATGAAAATAAATTTATGGTTGGGAGTTTGCCACAACATGAGGAACTGTATGGAAGGGTCACGGCACTAGGAAGATTGTGGACCATTGCTCTAGTCGACCCACCCTAACACAACTTTTAAGGATCCCTGGTGGTGCAGTCATTAAAGCACTCAGCTGCTAACCAAATAGTTGGTGATTTGAACCCAGGAGGAAAGCCCTAGAGAGATGCTCCTGTCCAGTTCTATGCTGTCCTAAAGAATCTGTAGCTTGGTGCTAAGAGTCAGCATGCTTTACCACAAGCTGGAAGGCTGGAGGTTCAAGTTCACCAGAAAGTGCCTCAGGAGAGAGTGCTGGCTCCCTGCTCCATTGAAAACCTTGTGGCACACAGTTCTACTTCCACACACATGGGATCACCAGGGGTCAGCGGCCACCTGATGGCCACCAGTTGCTCTGTGTTCCAATTTCTGCACACTTCCTTGACTTACATGAACCAGAACATGGCTTAGCACATGCCGCTGGGACTATTGAATGTAATCAATCAGCCTTACCTAATGGTTATCATTCATAATTTTGTCTGCCTTGGGAGAAAGATGAGATTTATGTTCTGAAACTTATGGGGACAATTCTACTTTCTCTGATAGGGTCCCTAGGGGTCAGGATCAACCCAATGGCCACCAGAAATGAACAATGAACAATTCACATGGAGTGTTCAATTTTACCGCCTTAACAGCTCTGCATAGCTAGACTCGGGGTCATGGCTTTGTTTTCTTTGGACTTACATAGAAGCTGAGAGAGAGAGAGAGAGACAGACAGAGAGAGAGAGAGAGTGTCTTAGCTTGACTGAGTTCTAAGTCAGGAGAGAGGATTGTCCAGAAAAATTGTTCCAAGTTGGATGGAAGCCAATCATGAAAAGACATCTAATAGATTTTGTTTTTCATCTGAGAAGCCTCTGTGCCCATCAGACTGGAGAAACTGTGGTATCCATCGATCAATTCTCCCCCTAAATTATGTCAGTTCTCCAACCATGTGACTACTACTATTGGTGCCATAGGCTAAGCCAGTGGTTCTCAACCTTCCTAATGTCCCAGCCCTTTCAGTTCCTCATGTGGTTGGTGATGCCCCCAATCATAAAATTATTTTCGTCACTACTTCATCGCTGTGATTTTGCTATTGTTATGAATGGGGTGACCCCTGTAAAAGAGTCCTTCAACCCAGAGGTTGAGAACAGCTGGGTGAAACGTTGGGCTACCACCCCCAAGGTCATTGGTTCAAGCCTCTGGCCACCCAGAGGGAGGAAGATGAAGCTGCTGTCTGCTCCCATACATAGTCACTGTCAGGAACCCAGTGGAGGAGGTCTCCTCTGTCCTGCAGAGTGGTGGGGAGTTGGAGAATGAGTTATAATCCATCCGATGACAGTGGGTCTGCTTATCTTGGCTACGTTGCGTAAGGAGAGGAACCAGACCCCTGACTCTAGTTTGGGTTACCCCAAATCCCAGTCTCCAGCCACATGTGGTGGGCTCCTCACCAGCCCATAGGGCAGAGTAGGAGACCTGACTCCCCCGGTCATATGGTGGCCTCCTCTCTCTGTACTAATGCACCAAAGAACCTGCATGCAAAAGGCAGTGTACTGCAGAGGGCACGGCCCCTGCGGGCATCTGGACACCCCTCCGCAGGGTAAGAGAGGCTGAGGGAGCTTGGCTTGCTCTTGGTCCTGTGGCTTGGGCTGGACTTTAGTTCCGGGAGGTCCAAATGGGCATGGAGACTCAAAGAGAGTCCAGCAAGGCTGGAGGCAGAGAGGCAGGTCACAGCGTCACGCTGAGAGAAACCCGGCTCGAAGGATTCACCTGAGGGTGAAGGCGAGATATGGGTGAGAAAAGGCCCATTTGGCCATGGGAGGCTGAAGCAGGGTCATCACCAGGGCCCCCCGGGGAGGTATCTTTGAAGGATGGACACAAAATTCTGAGAGCTAGCTGAGGACATGAGCACACTGGGGGCCGGAGGGGAGCAGCAGACAGCTCGGGGGTCAAAGAGTAGAGACCCGGACTCGAACTGGTGCAGAAAGCGGAGTCCCAAGGAGATGCTGAGGGTTTGAGGAAACGTCTGCCGTGGAAGATCCCAGGCAGGCAGTTTTCTTCTATTTGGGGTGTCCTTGGTTGTCGGCGCTGTTGTCTGATGGGGGATTGGGCTGAGTGGCGGGCTACCAAGAGTCAGGAGGATGGTTAAAACCCAGCCAGCCAGCCCGTGGTAGAAAGCCCAGGCAGGGCTCTTCAGGGAAGGCTCACTCTGCCTCAGAAGCCCGGTGCCATCCCCCTCCTCAGCCCTGCCGAGCTGGTCGGAGCCAGAATCCCCTGGCAATTGTGAGCTTGTTTTCCACTTGCCTCCTGCAGGACACACTGTCATGGCGGCCGCTGGCTGTGGAGACCCCGCCGACCTAGCACTGAGGAGGAAGTGTCACTGCCTGCCTGCGGGGCAGCAAGTGGGGCACAAAGGCTGGGGTCAGCTCTCAAGGGGGTCTCTCTAAGGAGAAGATCCATTCCTGCGTTCTCCAGGACACTCTCCCATGTGCAGCGAATGCCCCTCACAGATGCAGAACCCAACCAGCCCATTTCCCTGTGCCCCCTGGAGTGCCCAGAAACCATACTGCTCTCTGGGGGGCTCGACGTTTGTGGACTTGGGGAAGCAGAAGGTCAGGCGTTGATTCTGAGAAGCCCCTGGATGGGCTTGAACTTCCAAGCATTCCAGGTAGCAGTTGTGGGCACAGACATCTGAACTGCCTGCATTCGACTGGGCAGCCGGAGACCAGGGGCACACTCGGCCTCCTGAGCCCAGGAGATGTACCGGCAGCACGGAGGTGGCTCTGCAGGGTGGAACTGACGGGGGAGGGTGACAGCACCTGCAGTCACATAATGCGGTATGACAGGTGCCTGGGACGCTGCCCACGCTGGAAGGAGCTTGGACTGGAGTTTACTGTCGCCCAAGAGAGCTGTCCCAGTGCTGGGCAGACGCCATCTGCAGCAAACTGTCTCACTGATTTTCTCAAGTGCAAGACGGCTTGACCTTCAGGCCGCAGTGGACAACGGTGTCCACCTACCACTTTCATCCCCCAGACTGGGCCTCCCTGCACTGACTGCTGGCCAGATGTGCTGGGGTGGGGAGTGGGGGGAGGACTGGGAGCAAGGTCCGAGGGGAGGGGCGAGATGTGCAGACTCCCCGCAGTTCCTCTGCTCAGACATTTCCATGTAAATTGCTAATCAAGCGGAACCCACTTGCAGATGGAGAAATCAACACGTCCATAAATTATTTGGGAAATGGCAGGACTCTCGAGATAGAAGATTGCCACAGCCGGTGGTTTTTGTGAGGACTGAGAAGTGGGGGGTGGATAGGGTGCCAGACAACGCCCCAAGTCACCCCCCGAAGTTACTTAGGAGGCGTGACTGCAGGCCTGGCTGGAGAGCTAGCTTCTGGAACTGTGCTTCCAGAATGTGTTTCTCTGAATGCAGGATGGTTAACAGGTAAGTTACACACACACATGCACACATGCACGCACATATAACATCACGTCCATATATACACACACATACACAGGTTCACACATGCACACACACAATCATGTACACACACTCACACACATATAGGTTCACACATGCACACACATGTACACACTCATATGCACTCACACATGTACATACACGCATGCACGCATGTACACACGCACAAACTCGTGTGCATGCACACATGTACATACACACATGCACACACATGCACGTTCACACTCACACATGACAGGCACACTCAAACACGAATACATGTGCAATAGAAAGCATCCCATATCTCTTCTAAGAAAACAAAACAAAATAAAAAACCACTTGTACAGACAAGCATCAATAATATAAGGCAAACAGCAGCTTCCACCCCTTAAAAGGAAGGCAAAACAGAAAATTTTTATACCCACACACAAATAGACATGCCACAGTATCTTAATTCCCTTCTAAAAAAAACAAAAGAACACTCATTGTGCTCTCTCTCTCTCTCTCTCACACACACACACACACACACACACGCAAAAGCAGTGGCCATGCTATCAGACAGAGCGTGGCAGAGGGGAGGACGGACTGGGGCAGGCTGAAGTCAGGTTAAAAATGCAACGAGATACCATTTGAGCGACCGTTAGACCCCCGTCAAAGCAGGCTCAGTTCTGGCTAGTCCTGCTTTCTTGTCGACTGTTTCCTGTCGGTCATTCTTCTTGCTTTTGTTTGTCTCCCATTTGTGTTTTGCACGACTTTCCGGACAGGTCAGTCTCTAGGGACAGCCCCTGGATCAGTGATTATTGCGGGGCACGCCGCCCAGGCGGCGGCCACGTGGGCAAGGGGGTGCTGAGGGCAGTGAGCATGAAAGACGAGGATGTTCTCCAATGGGTGACTCCACATGTCCTCTTAATAAAGCGGCCACATTCTAAGCAGGACACCACTGACCGGGGGGTGGGTTCTTGAGGAAAAACTTGGTCTATTTGGAGCAACAAAAATTTTCAAAGAACACAAAAACAGTATTGTAATACGTTTATTTTAATTTTAAAGCAACACGGAGGTTGTTAAATTGGTAAAAAGTGGACATCTGGTCACCGTATCTTATAGGATTGAACGATTGTCTGATATGTGAATTACATGGCATTACTGCTGAAGGAAACAAAAGCTTGCCTTACACGCCCGCGAGCACCCACACGCACACGCGCGTGCACACGTAAACAAGAGACCCACAGCATCCCCTATCCCTTGGAAGCAAACGCAACCCACCTCCAGGGGCCGTCTCACGGCGACACCGTGTGGGCAGACCTGGAACTACAGCTGGTGGTCCTCGGGAAGCACGTGGCCAAGACCTTCCCAGTGGCCTCAGGGTGGGTCTGAGCCCCAAGCGGCCCATTCGCAGCTGAGCGACTAACTCTCTGCGTCACACAAGCCCAAACCAACCACGTGGCATCGAGTCCGTTCCGGCTCCCTGGGAGTGGCCTCCTAGGACAGGGTTTCAAAGGCTGTCAACCTTTATGGAAGCAGAGACAGGCGGTCCCATGGTCTCGCTTTATCTGCGGCCCCACCGGGGACCCCACTGCCCTGTGCGGGGACGCTGTATCCCTCCTCACGCACGCAGCTCTTGAGTTGACCTGGACGCGACGATCTTGGAGGACAGGGTAGAACTGCCCCCTGTGGGTTTCTGAGACTGTGACGACAGGACCAGAAAACCTCGCCGTTCTCTGAGAGCTCCTGGTGGGCTCGAACCGCTGACCTTGTGGTTAGCCGTCCAACTCGGAACCAAGACACCCCCAGGGCTCCTTTGTAGAAGACTCAAAATCCGTGCTGCAACTTGCCAGACACCGAGAGCACCTACAGGGAGCAGGGGGGTCAGGGGTGGCCCCAGTGCTGGCGGTGGTTTCAGGGTCGCACAGAACCCTTTCCTTGGGGCCCCCTAGTGGGATGCATTGGAGGGCTCGGCAGGCGTGAGCCCTGCCACTTCTGAGGAGTGCTTGGTCCCACTTTCCTGGGTGGCACCTCCCATGCCAGGACTGGGGGAGCCAGCCACACCTGGTCTCTTTCTACAGACACCCCAGCCCAAGAGTGGCTCCCCAGATCCCCATCTGCACTGCCCCTGCCTGCAGGCCCCATGAGACCCATGAGGCTGAGAAAGGCATGGTCTGTCAGCAGCACGCATGCTCCTCTTCCCCGCTCCCCAACCCACACTGGCTCCCCATTGCCTGGTGGAATGCCTCATCCACCCAAGGCAGCTCTCCTGCAGCTGAGGCTTTGTTCTGTATGTCCGCCCGTCTGCGCCACCTGTCCTGCCCCGCCCTGCTCACCGCCCTCTCAACTCCGTGTCCCCTCCCCACACGCACGCGCAACTCTTCCCACCTATGGACATTGTGTGTGGGAAAATAGCCCCAGACACTAAGCAGTCTAGGCGTGAGGCCCATACGCTGTCTGTCCAAACAACTTCACGGTGACATGTAGCGCACAACAATCACGCAGAACCAGCGAGTGTGGCCCGGCTCCAATAAAACTTTATTCAAAAGACCCACTGTCACCTGCCAGTGTGTCCTGGCCTGTCTCTGGGGTCCCAGCCACCGTCATTCCAAATACCAGCAAACAGCCTGGGTGGGCAGGGCGGCGCTGGAGGGCAGGTGGGCAGGTGGGCAGGAGTCCCCTGGGGCTCCCCAACGCTGCCAGCTGTACCGACACAGGCAGACTCATCTTTCTCCCTCAGAGCGGCTGGCGGCTTCGCACCACGGACTCAACTCCGCCAGAGCGCCTTCTCAAACGGAGCCGCTTCAGACACTGCTGCCGGGCCAGTCCTGACTCACAACGACCCAGCAGGGCAGGCTAGAACCGCCCCTGTGGTTGCCAAGCCTACACCTCTTTCAGGCGCAGAAACCCTCATCTCTCTACTGTGGGGTGGCTGGTGGGTCCAAACTGCTGACCTCGCCCGTAGAGCCCATCTGATAAGCCCCTGCACCCGCAGGATTCTTCGACAGGGTCTCCTTGAATGATGACAGACAGACAAACAACAGCAAGCTGGCCCGGCATAGGGGTCCTGAGATTGTCACTGTCTATGGCAGCAGATGGCCTCACTTCTCTCCCAGGGAGCGCCTCTGGGAGTTGAACCGCCGACCCTGCAGAAGCATATCACTGCACCCCGGCCTGGAGAGAGCAGAACTGCTCCACGGGGTTTCTGAGGCCGGAAGGAGAGGAGCCCTAGTGGCCTAGTGGTTCCACGTGGGGCTGAAAATGGCAAGATCATCAGTTCAAAGCCGCCAGCCCCCCTGAGGGAGAAAGATGAGGCTTTCGACTCTTGTAAAGAGTTACCCACAGGGCCAGTTCTCTCCTGTCCTGAAGGGTCGCGGTGAGTCAGCTTTGGCCGGAGAAGCATTTAGGAGCACGTCATCAGCTCTGTCCGTTGGGTGGCAGCCCACGGGGCTCCTGGATGATTAACACAGGCTCAGGTGATTAAATAGCTCTTCACAGTCATGGAGCACCGAGCAGGTGCCAGGTGACCTCTATCAGGGCAGCCTCGCCTTCCAGGAGAGGGAGGCAGAACCGTCTCAGAGCGAGTCTGTCTGCCAGAGTGGCTCCCTCCCCACTGCTCCCTGCCATTCCTGGGGGAGAAGCATCACGGAGAGGACGAGGGTCTGTCTTGTGGCACTGAGTATTGCTTTGGGAGGTACGCCCCGCCACCTTCCTCTCTGTGGGTCCTCCCGTGGGCTGCTGGGAGCAATGGGTGTGGTATGCAGACACCAGCAGGGTCACCATGGTGGACAGGATTCTGCAGATCTTCTGGACTGGGGGGGTCTGGGTAGACTAGAGAAACAAGCTTACAGACACTCCGATGTGTGGTATAGAGAGAACTTTGTATCAAAGAGCAATTGTACATCAAGAAAACATCCCAGCCCGTCAAGGATCGAGGTCAAGTCCATCGATCCAATATCAACTCATATGTCCATTATCAGTGTATACATGCTTCTTCAGACTCACGCAGCACATGCAGTGATGCCGAATGCAGGAAGAGAGATGACAGGCTGGTGGGTGGAAAGTCTAGTGGATGCAGTGGCAATGGAGGCCTCTCAGTGTTGGCGTGGACTCCCCGTGCCTCCGCCAGCCCCAGGACTCTGACGTCATCAACGTAGCTCCCTGAGGCTGGTCAGCAGGACGATAAGCAGTGACTCCCCTCCTGTGAGCTTTTTATTTCCACCGTGCCTCCACATGAGGTCATCAAGCTGCAACCTGATTGGTAGGCTAGACTCCACCCCCCCCCCCACAAGTTGACAGGAGATGATGTCACTGCCACACAAACTCAGATAAGGCAGGAAGACAAGCCTGGCAGCCTGCATCCAATAACCCACCCAGGAGAAGCCGCTGGGTCCCAGCAGAACAGTATCCAGTGCAGAGGCGGGGGATGAGTCCCACAGCTCAGCAGTCACCACGCAGTGGGCACAAAGCTGAACTTCAAACCCAGCGGAGGTGGTGGTGGTGGTACTGCAGGGCCGGGCACCATCCCGTTATGGTCACCCCCGGGCTCCCCACAAGTCAGGGCTGGGTCCATGGCAGTGAGCAGCAGAGCCTCACTCTCTTTAGCAGTCACCTCCACGTCTGCCTGGGGCCTGATGGGTGAGGCTGTTGGCATCTATAACAATGGAAAACAAAACGAAACAAAAAACCACTCACCGCCATGGGGTTGACGCTGTCTCCTGGCCAGCCCAGGGCAGAGGAGTGGCTCTGCGTGGGAAGAGGCGGCCTCACTGTCCAACAGAGAGCACCGGTGGCATAGTGGGCGAGGCACTGAGCTGCCAACTGCAAGGACAGTGGTTTGAATACATGCCCCGCTCTGCAGGGGAAAGAGGAGGCTCTGCTCCCAGAAGTAGTGCACTGTCTCGTAAACCCACAGTTTCCCCCTGCCCTACGGTGTTAATGAACAATAGCTACTACATCGTGACGCCCAGCCTGGTGGCATGGTGGTTCCTCCTTGGACAGTGATCTGAAGGTCAGAAGTTTGAAACCACCAACCGCTCTGAGGGGGGAAGACACGGGGTTTTTCTACTCCCACAAAGAGGCACGGTCTCGGGAACGCCCAGAGGCAGTTCTACCCGGCATTGATGGATGGCAGTGAGTTTGTTTGTGTGTTTGTTTGCCTAAACTCAAAGCCCAGCATTAATTGGTTGTACATCCACAGACGAGCTACTCCGTAAGAGTCTGTTTCCCCGCCTGCAAAACAGAGATCTCTGCAGACCTCCTGCGGTGTTGCCGTTTGCCACTGAGTGGATTCCAGCTCGCGTGACCGTGCGAAAACAGAACGAAAGAACCCCTCTCTGCTCCCGTGCCGTCCTCCCCGCCACTGCTGTCTGAGAGCCCACTGTGGCAGGCGCTGTGTCCGCCGTCTCTTCAATGGCCTTCTTCTCAGATGGCCAGCAACTATGCCACACGCAGGCTGCCCCCACCGTTTGACAAGCAGACCAATGTATGGGGGAGCCTGGCAGTGCTGGGGAACCTGGATGAGGGGGTTCCTTCCCAAGAGTTCACAGACAGTGGCAGGACGTGGTTGTGGAGTTGTGCCTTGACCTTGTGGAAGGCCCCCTGAACTTCGGAGAGCAGCAACTCCAAAGTGCTGGTCCTCATCCTCGGGTCTGTGGTCCCCCAAGCAGTCCATGGCCCTTTCAGGGTTCTTCCTCGATGGGGCAGCTTGGAATCTCTCCGCCAGGGGTCTGACGCTGGCGCTTTCCTGGGGAGGGTTCTCAGGCCTGGGGCAAGGAAGCGCTGACGTTCAGGGGCCTGAGCCAGGCCAGTCACACATCCCTTTTCCAACCCTGCTTATCCTTACCCGCCCCAGTCCCCTCCTTCCAGGCTCCTGGATAAGCAGCCAGGCCCTGGGTAACTCACGGTCCAGGAGCTATGGGTGTACCCACCACAGGGCATTTCTCGTCTCAAATCAGAAGGATGACCGGGTGCCCCATGCACAGAGGGAGAGACGCAGGGATGGGCCAGGGCGGGGGGTGGGGGAAGAAGTTCCAAGGAGGGTGTCATGAGGGGGGTGGGTATTAAATCCAGCTACAACTTGCACAGGGGCGGCGGGGAGATAAAACCAAGCAAAACTCGTATGAGATTCTTCTTCCTCCCTCCCTCCCTCCCTTCCCAGCTTTTAAACGCACACGAGACAACTGGAAACTCAGCCCAGGTGTGCCAGAGCCCTCAACGTGGCACCTGTGTGCC
>PVJH01036641.1:0-18551 GCA_004026705.1 Nesogale talazaci | reverse complement strand
GCAACAGAGGTCGATGTGAGGGGTGCCCACCCCACCTCCCCAAAAATCCCAGGCATTTTTGTCACAAGAATATTTTTTTTTACAAGACAACTTTATCACCTTCAAAGCGCTCTCCCTAACACTTCATACATTTGTCAAATCTGCGAAAGCGTTCTTAGAAACATATGTCAAAATCATCTGTCTGGATGGCCTCCCTCATTTGTTTCCTTCACCTCTTCTACACGTCAAATCGCTGTTCTTTCACGTCCCTCTTCGTTCACAGAAACAAAAAGAAGTCAGGATGCACGCAGCAAGGTCATGTGAGTAAGGTGGGTGGGGCAAGAGAAGCATGCTGTTTTGTGCCCCAAATTGGCACAAATGTGAGCAGGTGCATTGCCATGGTGGCAAAACCACTCCCCCATCTGCCACCAATCAGGTCTTTTTTTGTGGCAGAGTTACATAATCTTGTCAGAGTCTCTATGGAATGAACTCCAAATGGCTGACCTGTATCCTTCAAGCAAATCTCCCAAGATCCCTCTTGGGATCCTGAACCCCCCCATGGCCGTAACCATCCAGCTGATTTCTCTGCCCAGAATACCACTGGCCCAGCAGATACCCCAGATCTTGGTGGGGCCAAGACATGTGCTGAAAATCCAGCGGCCAAACCACACCCAGACACCTTTACCACGGTGAGCCTCTTTCCACCACTTCCTGATTGCGCCCAGGTCCCTCCTTCCCCACCTCAGCAGTTGGCTCACTGCCGAGGTCTTCTCGACCTTCCTTAAAATGCTCGTTCCCCTACATACTGTCCCGAGTGGGACTGCACTCCCATCAAGGAGGTGCAAAAACGCCAACGCCCTGGGGAAATGCCCCCTTGAGGCTTACTTTAAGACTTGGTATTAGTGCTGATCTCAAGTTTATTTTCCATGGGACAAAGGGGAAAAAAGCACAATACTTTTATGTGTGTGTGGAGGCCTCTGAAGGAGACAGGGACTGGCGTGGTCCGGAGAGAACCCACACCCGGCCATGCACTGATGGCAACGCAAACGCCGACACACTCCATACATCTGGATGGGCGCTCGCAGTAACACCTCCTGACAAGTACCCTAGCATAGGAGCGTCAGAGACGGCCATCTGTGCGTGAGCATGTCCTGCTGATGCTTCCGTGGATACAGTAGAACACACGGGGGGTCAAGCTGTGAAGAGTTCTCAGATGCATATCGAAGGGGCCCAGAAAGAGCGACTCAGCCAAGAGCCCCTTCATGAACTCCAGTCTTGGAACACTGTGGGGTCTACTGCTCTTGTGCCCCCTGCAGAGTCGTTGGGAAAGGGGCAGAGGCCAAGGGAACCGGGGATAGGAAGTGCTACCCTCCCAACCCCCTGCTGTCCAGGGAGCCCACCCTGCACCGGCTACTCACTATGAAGGGCGGAAAAGTGGGCGCCTGCGGGCTGGTCTTGAAAACCAGCCTAACAGCTTCATGCCGTCCCCGTGAGCCGGAACGGAGACAAAGGGACTGAGACGGGTTTGTGTGGTGGCAGGTTTTGGGTGGGGGAGGTTGGGTGGGCTGGTGAGGGCCACCTGGGCTGGCCCCAGGAACATGTCCACAAAGCTGAGTTGGGGTCTGAGGCCCAAAGACAGGGACAGGTTCCTGCCCACCTTCCCAGTCCGCCCCTCACCTCTTTCCGGATGGCCAGCTCCACGCTCTCTGCCCGGAGCCCGGGCCCGAGGGCCTGCAGGTTGGCCTGTAGGTCCTGCTTGTCCCTCGGCGTGTAGGGCGTGAAGTCCTCGCCGGTGCGCAGAAACAGCACGGGCTCCTCCCGCACACAAAGCAGGAGGCACTCCTGTGGGGCCCCGGGGACAAGGAAGTCATCAGGGCCTGCCCCCCACACCGTCCCCCCAAGCCTCTTCAAGGATGGGCTTCCATCCTCCAAGGCCCGTGGCCTACACCGTCTCTGCATCCTCCTCCTCCCCCTCCCAATGCCTACAGTGGGGACCAGCGTCACCCGGTGTGCAGTTCTCCTTCCTACCAACAGGCTCGGACAGGCTCCCATGCTTGTACCCAGAATCCTCAGCAGGGAACCGTGCGCCCACTGTGTGCTGGAGAGGTGGAAGCTGCCTCCACAGGGCAACTGCACGTTTGTTCAACAGTGCCCACAGGGAGAGGGCAGGGGCAGACCTGGATCTCAAAGACCTTACCGGAGAGAGGGGACCCAGGCACGCTTCCACTCCCAGCCTCCCACCCTCACCCCCACCCCCACTATCGCAGGAGACTCGCTGCAGCCTCTGACTGGGAAACAGACATAACCCCCCTGAGCAGGCACCAGGCTGGGGAAAGGGACAGAGCAGCACCGGGGAGGCCAGCATGCTGGGTCTGAGTGCCGAGCTGCCACGCACGGATCTGTGGCCTCGGACCCAAGGCAGGTATCTTCTCTGGACCCCCGTCTCTCCCTGTGACAGGGGCAGTGACTGCTCCCACCTCACACAGGCCCACGAGGACGGGCAAGCTCAAGCACAGGTGACCATGAGAAACTGTACACAGCTCATCCTCTGGGGTCTCCGCCCCCCAACCTGCTCTTCTGTTTCCCCCAGCCACCCGGCCAGTGGAGCCTCCTAACTGTGGGGACTCCATGTCTACACAGTACAGCGCTTTCAATGTCCACCCAGAATTTCCCCGCCAGCCTGCCCACACTGGCCACCCTGCCATCCTAGGCTGAACGCTGGCAGCATGGACAGTGGCCAGCCAGAAGACAGCTCATGCTTACCCTGTGCCCGTCCTTCCGCAGTGTCTGGAGGACCCGCTGGAAGCCCAGGAGGCTGGGCTGCCCCATGCCAAACACGGAAAGCCCACCTCGAGCCTGCCGGAAGTTGGGAGCGCCGCAGCTGCCCACCGTGCCCAGCACGTCCACCTTCTCAGCAACATCCTGCACCAGGAAGTATCGGCCCTGCAGAGAGGAGAGCCACAGCGTCACGCAGATGGCTGGGCTCTGTCTCAGGGCCCGTGACAGGGGGGTGGACATCAAACTGCCTGCGGTCTCGGGGAGAAAACAAGGCACAATATGGACTGTCTACCACCAGTGGAAGGGTGTCAGAGAGTGCCGAGGAAGAAAAGGAAACCCCTCCTGAGGTGATCAGAGGAGGCTTCTCGTAGGAGGAGGCCCCCACGCAGGTCAGGCCCATGAAAGAGAGGTAAGCGGGCTATGCAGTGGCAGGAAGCCAGAGCCGGGCCGAGGGTGGGCCCACAGGCTGTCTGGGGGGAGTAGATGTCTCTCCCCCTGCAGGAGGCTCACGTAGAAGGGGCCTGACTGGGGCCATACCTGGGGCTCCAGGAATGAAACTGGAAGACCGACAGTTCTTTTCTCTGGGATCGTTAGAGGATGAGGGAGAAGCTGCGGTAAAGGGCCCCCAAAGAGGGAAGCACTGGGCACACAGCTGGGCAAGAGCCAAGGGAACCCAGAGTTCGCTCCTGGGTGAAAAACAACCTCAAGACCATCTTGTCCAGCCCCTGTCTCCAGCAGGCCCCACACCTGCATTGCCTGGCAGTTCCAGGAAAAGGGCACCCTTTGTTCCAGGAAAAAACAGAGATGCTGAGTATGGGTCATCACCATGACGACTCACTGAGCCTCGTGGTCACTGGCAGGCTACCTTTTGAGCAGCTGCAGGGTAGCTCAGGCCCAGGACCTGCGACTCCCGCCCTAAACACGGCAGATCAAAAACCTCGTCCTCCTCACTCCAGACTGAGCTCATCTCCGTGTGAGAATCACCAACCGCTTCCAACCGAAAGGAGAGCATGTCCCCAAGGGGCTCTGAGGGCTTGGGAAGGGGGAGGGATGGGACAGGAAGCAGCAGGACCAGGAGGGGACAAGGAGTCGGAGTGTGTCTGGATTGTTGAACGCAGAACTCTGACCTGTTCTGAAACCTACGCCTAGTTCACAGTAAATGGTTAAAAACACCCCAAAACACTGCCCTCACAGATTGACTCTCTAGGGGACACAGAGGCTGGGGCTCCCAGGGCTGTGGGTGGGAGGGCAGGCCTTCTTCTCTGCCCTCTCCTTCTTCTGGAGTGGAAGGAGGGCATACTGAGGCCCGACAGGAGACAGAGGAGGAAGAAGCAGGTAGAACAGGACCCAGAAATGCTGGGTCGAGGGCAAGGGAATCCGAAAGGTGTAAAGAGAGCGAAGCCACTGGACCTTTTAGAGGGGTGAAGTGGAGAGACAGGGGGAAAGACAGACAAGACACCCCAGGGTGGGCAGAGGGCACTGGAAAGGGGGCTCAACCTCACCTGCACCAGGTAGTGCTCTGGGGTGGCGTCCGAGAGTCGGCCCAGTGTGTAATGGGCCTTCAACAGCTCCTCGTGGATCTGGAACTCCTCCCTGCAGTTGTACCTACCCGGGAGAGGGGAGCAGACAGAGGCCCAGTCAGCGAGGTCCCATGGCCAGGACTCCCTCTATCACAGACACAGCACCCCACCACGGGGCCCATGGCTTCCCAACACCGTGTATCACAGACACGGCACCCCACCACGGGGCCCATGGCTTCCCAACACACAGGAGACTCTCCTCTTCCTGAGGATCAGAAACGCTCAAATCCATTGCCATCAGGTGCATGCCAACCCAGAGACCTTGGTGGGTTTGCTTGTTGACAGGCTCTTCTAACCCCGTCACCCCCACGCTCCACAGGACCAAACACACTGCCCAGCCCTGCGCCGTCCTCCAATCCCCGCAGCAACAGCCACTGGGTCGGTCCATCTCCTTGGGGTTTTCCTGTTTTCATTGACTCTAATTCACCAAACACGATGTCTTCTCCCAGGATGCGGCCTCTCCTGAGAACATGTCCAGAGTGCAGAGACACATGCTCAAGGCACCCTTGCTTCTAAGCATTCTGACTGTGCTTAAAGAAACAACAGCGGGCTGAGCCCCGGTGGCGTAGTGGTTGTGCGCGGGACTGCGGCCCACTGGGACGGAGGTTCAATTCCAGCAGTGGGGCTGGGCCTCCTCCTCCCACCACCGGAGAGCAGTGATGCCCCAAAACAAAAACAACAACAACAACAAAAGTTTTTGTTCGGGTTTGGGGATTTGGGCCATCTGTGGTGATTTCAATACACTTTGCCAACTCAGTCATTCAAATAAAGGCATCATTTCTTTGCCAGTCTTGTTGGTTCATCACCCGGTTTTCACATGCATCTGAGGCAACGGAGAACCCCTTGGCTTGAGTCAGGCGAACTGTGTCAGTCTGGGTGGACTAGAGAAACAAATTCATGGAGACGCATATGGGTATAAGAAAGAACATTATATACAAGAGCAACTGAATATTGAGAAGACAGCCCAGCCCAGTCCAGATCAAGTCTGCAAGTCCAATATTAGCCCCTATGTCCAATACCAGTCTATAAAGTCCTCTTCAGACTCACGCAACACATGCAATGATGCCAAGTGCAGGAAGATCACAGGCCAGTTGGGGCGGGGGTGGGGGGAAGGATTCTTGTGGATCCCGTGGCAGTAGAAGCATCTCAGCGCTGGGGTTGGTCTCCACGTGGCTCTTCCAGCCCCCAGGGCTCCGCCTGTGTCAGCGTAGCTCTACCGGCTCTTCGTCAGTATGTCTCACAGAGAGTGAGTGAGGGAACCTGGCTTCTGGTGAACTAGTTATTCTGTGGTGCCTCCAAATGAGGTCATCAAGCTGCGACCTGACTGACAGGCTGGACTCCTCCCCTTTCCAAGTGGACAAGAGATTGTGTAACTGCCACCCCTACCTCTATCCTCAAAGTGACACTTTAAAGTGTGCTTTGGCAGCAGATGTGCCCAGTGCAATACATCACTTGATGTCTGGACCGCTGCTTCCATGAGCACTGATTGTGGGTCTCGGTAAAATGAAATCCCTGACCACGTCAGTCTTTTACTGTGCCATTCCTTGCTGGTCTAGTTACAAGGATCTTCACTTTCTTCATTCTGAACTGTACCCCCTCCTGAAAGCTGCCCTCCTCGATCATCCTCTGGACTTTCAGAAAGTAAAGTGGGGTCACCTGCCGCTCACAAGCTGTCGACGTGACACCACATTCTTCTTCATGGTGTCCTCCGTTGGGGCATTTTTCAGCACAGCCTGCGTGAACCTGGTGAAACGAAACCACTCTGCCACACGCCTCTCCCTTGTGCTGGAACAACGGTCTCCTGATCTGTGTGCAGGCTTCCCGTGAGTACAATGAAGGGCGTTGGAATTCCCACTCTTCCCCATGATGCGCGTGTGCTATGATGCACACAGCCGGATGCCCCTGCACAGTCAAAACGCAAATCAGCATTTCCCTGGTGCGTCTGCTTTCAGCCAAGTTCCATCAGACACCAGAAATGTATGTCTTGTGCCATATCCTCACAATCTGGCTTGACTCTCTGGCAGCTCCGTGTCAAAGTACGGCCGCGATTATTATTTTAAATTATACTCAGCAAAAGTTCATTTGCACATATTCATGACACTGTTGTATATGTCAGCATTCTGTTGGGTCACCTTTCTTTGGAACGGGCACAAATATGTGCCTCTTCTAGGCAGTGGGCCAGGTAGCTGTGTTCCAAATCTCTCAGCAGAGACGAAGCGTGAGTGCTTCCCGTGCTCGCTGAAACGGTTCAGTCGGTCTTCCATAATGCCTGAAGCCTGGGCTTCAGCTGATGCCTTGAGTGCAGTTTGGACTTCTTTGTTAGTACCCTGGTTCTTGAACCTATGCCACCTCTTGTAATGGAGAAGTGTAGTTCTTTGTGGCCAATGTAGATACCGTTCCAGTTTCTTGCCGAGTGCTCCTAGCGCTGCATCAGGGTTGTTATTTTATTTAACATTTTAATTTCTCTTAGACAGCGCCTTCGGGGCAGCCTGCATGTCTTCCTTCAATACACCACCAGCTCTTGGTCATCTCCTACTTGCTGAAATGGTTGTCGACCAAGTCTTGTTGCTTCCACGACTCACAGAGCTCCCAAGGCTGCAATCCATACAGAAGCAGACTGTCACCTCGTTCTCCTGGGGAGAAGCGGCCACAATCAAACTGCTGGCCTGTCGGTGAGTGGCCATGCGTTTCATCCGAATACCACTCCTTTCCAAAAGAACCACCAAACTGTCACTGGCTATTAAGCCAGCTGAGGACTCCGATTCAGACTCACTGGCAGCAGACGCCATCATGGGATTTAAGTTCTGGCCAGTGGGACAGGAGAGCTGGTGCTACCTACAACTTGGACACCAGTCCTTAAAGAGGAAAGGGCACACTCCTTATCTCGTATTCAATCCCTCCCTGGTTAAAGTCTGGACGTCATGGTGGGATGTCGAGCAGCCGTCTTGGACCACAAACAAGACAAATGTCACATGGTGATGACACTGGGACCGGCAGCAGCTGCCAGGTTTCCCTGGTGACCAGGAAACCGTCCTGGACGCCTCTGGCCCGCCTCCTAGACTTTTATGTGGCAAGGATAATCAACCTGAGTCCTGCGTCAGACTGGGGGCTCAAAACTACCCGGCGTCAGAGCCTCGGAATCTAATTCCCAAAGAGCGCAGCCAGTGACGGTGCTGGGGGGCACGGCTCCACAGACCGCAGCCCACGGACCATCAGGAGTCAGCCGAGACCAGATGGAAGCCGGTTCATTGGAGAGCTGCTTGGTTACCGCAGCTCAACCTTTGAACTCCAAACCCGCTGCCATCAGTCGATTCTGATGCGCAGCCCCCGACAGGACTGAGTAGAACTCTCTATGGGGGTTTCCGAAACCCAAATTGTTTCCAGGCGTAGAAAAGCCTTGTCTTTCTCCTGGAGAGGGTCTGCTGGTTTCGAACTAGGGATCTTGCAGTGAAGAGCCCAACTGATAAACCCCCTTCACTATGACGAATGAGTGAACAGACAAAGCCACACGGGGACTTGGGAGAGGGACTGATCCCCTGATGGAGAGAGTGCCGGGGGGGGGGGGGGGCCGCAAACACAAGCTGTGAGGGCTCTGCCCTGAGAAGCTCTCGTCTGTGCCGAGAGCGGAGGGAAGGGAAAACTCACACCAGCCTCACTGCCACCATGCTCCCCTAGGACCCTGCAGATCTGCCCCTCTGGGTCTCCTCGACAATCCCCTTTCTCTTTCCTCTGCAGGGCTGGGGCCGGGGTCCCATACGCCACCAGGGCTCCTGGCACACAGCCGTCAGCTCAACCCAAACCACGCTCATGGAGACAACTGGGGCTCCACAGGGTGGCACTGTCCCTGGGGGCTTCCCCCTCCCCTGCTCATCCACCCTGACATCTGTAGGTCCCTTCAAGAACCCTGCCATGAAATGCCCGGGAGCGTTCCCCATGCTGCCAGTTCCCATGCTGGGAGGGGGCGCAGGACCTCCCAGGCTGAGGGGCTCACCTCTATTGCCTGGGAGTTATATGGCTTTGCACACGTCACCCCCCTCTCTGCACGAGGTCCCTCTAACACCGATCTCTGGGGGCTGTTTGAAGAGCTAAATGTGGTAAAAAGACTTAGCCCAGTACTGGGGTCCAATGAGCCTTTACAACTGTTTTACTAACAGCACCTCTTCCATCACCCAGGGCCATGTCAAAGAAGCCGCCGAAAGCATGACTGGGATTTCGGTAGATGCTCTCTGAGCACTCCAGGCACAGGAGTTCCCAGGCTCACGGTCACGGGGACTAAGACACATGATGCAGAACTGATGCGCAGGTGTTTGATGGTCTTTACCAAAAGAAGGGCTTCTGTGACTGGTTTCTACGTGCACACACTTCCTCTGAAAATGCTCAGCCAAGAAGATCTCAGAAACTGCCTCTTTGCAGCTCCCTTCTCTGCCGTCCACTCACAACATGGCCTGAGGTAAACCCTTCCACCGCCTCCAAATGTGGCTACTTCAAGTGCACAGTGAGGGCACTGCACAGACCAGAGGCCGGCCGGCCTTTTCTACAAAGGACGGCACAGGACCTAGCTCAGACTCTGTGGGTCACACGGCTCTGTCAAAGTAGCTCCACCTGGCAGCAGGAAGCCACCAGAGACCACGTGTCGATGAACGCGAGTCCACGTATGTTCCAGTAAGACTTCACTTCCAAAAAACACATGTACGTAGATTACGAGGACCACGGGCTGCTACAAGGACCAGCAAATCTGTCTCGGAAGCAGACTGGCCAGAGTGCTCCTCAGAGGCCAGGATGCAGATGTCACCTTCCAGACGGTGGACATGTGGCCCCTGAGCAGGACGTCATGCTGGGAAAAGTAAAGGGGCCACAAGAACAGAAGACCCTGTGGAAATGATAGGTCTCCAGCACAGGAACCATTCCGGAGGATGACGCGGGGCAGGGCGGTGCTTCGTGCTGTTGTGCATGAGGTCGCTATGGGCTAGGTCAGACTCGATGCCACCTCCCAACACTACACAAGCAGGCGGTGGCCAAGTCAGGCGGCTGCTGGCCGAGCACGACACTGGTGTGTTCTAAGCTCCTCTCTGAGGCAACTTGGAGCGCCAACGGTGAACGTGCCTGATGCTCACCCCCCAGGGGTTGCAGGTCGGGTGCGCAGAGGTTCTCAACCGGGGGCGGGGGGTCGAACGACCCTTTACTGGGGTTGCCCGATTCACAGCAGGAGCAAACTGACAGTGATGAAGTAGCAACAAAAATAAAGCTACGGTTGGGGGGTCACCACCACGTGAGGAACTGAACAAAAGGGTCGCAGCATCAGGAAGGTGGAGAATCCCTACTCTAAGGTCTCTCCTGCCTGAAACACAACAGCCCAAGGCGGCCTACAACCCCAGCGGACTCGGGCAGGAGGCAGCACACCGACCGAGTGGGTGGGCGGTCAGCGACGGGTTTGCAGCCTCCCAAAACCAGAAGGCAAACTCACAGCTGTCAAGGCGGGTCCGATTCACAGTCGGACAGAGCACCCTGGCCCCCAGCGGTGCTGAGAATCGATTCTCTCCGGGAGCGGACTGCCACCCCTCTCTCCCACGGAGGAGCAGACAGGCTTGACGCCCTGGCGTTTGGGCGTGCGGTCAGGTGCGATGGTCACAGCAGCACCAGGTGATGCGTTTTCGATGTCATCCCTGCTGGCGCTGATAAGAAAACTGAGCGGCCAGGGAGGGAAAGACTTACCCGGCCAAGGCCACAAGGCACGTCCGAGGCAGAACCAGGCACACTCCCCGCACCACCCCCCAACACTTTCCCGATTCACAGGCCTGGTGTGCTTGTCTGCCACTGAGATTACTGGGTGCCGCCCAGCTGATTTAAACTCCCACCAAGTAGAACTGCCCCGCAGAAGGTTCTGGGCTGCAGTCTCGGTGGGAGCAGGCCAGGTCTTTCTCCCGTGGCGCTGCTGCCTGGATCTGGTCAACCTTTCGCCTAACATCTGAACATTTACTTCATGCCTGTGTCCCAGGGCTCCTCGCCAGCCACTACAGCGACGACATCTCAGCTTCTCGTGTGTCCCTCACCCGGGCCTGACCTCAGTTGCTCATGCTGGTTACCACGTTCCGGTCACCGTGGGGGCTCCCTGTCACACTTCTCGGTGGGGAACACGCTTCACTCTGAGCTCACATGTCCTGCTTGTTTCCTGCTGTCCTGGAAGGGCCCAGAATGGGGAGCCATGCCCGCAGAAGTGATGTCCCTTATCAGGCTCCCGAGGAGACGGGTACCCAATGTCCCTGGCATCTTCCTGTTCAGCACTGCTCTTCCCGCCCGGCCCACAGTGGGGTTTCCGGGCCCACTTCCTCTGGAAATGTGCTGCCTAAACCCACCCTGAGCCTTCCTAGGTAGGGAGGGCCCTCCCTAGCGGGCTGTGTGGGAGCTTCAGTTCTGAGCACCAAGTTCAGCGGGGCGACAGTTTACAGTGGGAGCCCTCAATCCACTTGGGAATGCAGTGGAGGCTGAATCCGTGTTCTTTCTGACCAGTGACCGACAGGCTCCGTGGAAAGCTCTGCCCACAGGCGGGTATGTTTAAAAGTGGATTCTCTACCACTCTCCCAGCTGGTCTGGTACTTCTCTCACCCAGGGTCCGATGCCTAGCCCGATCCTGGTCCCTGGGAACTGCCATGAATTGACCTGCCACAAGTCACAACTTATCAAAATGTAGATGTGTATGTATGTACACAGATTTTCTTTTCAAATGTTCACCCAGCGAGTCCTTTCACCAAGGTGCCCCTCCATCCCACTGCTTCCCCCTGTGGCCCCCCCACCCCTGCTCTGGCTCTGGGGGCAAAGACCCCCCCTCCTCTGGTCAGCCAGTTGCTCTGGACAAACGGTTTAAGATCTGGGTTCCCCGTTTCTTCACCTGGTAAAGTGAACGCATCTGAGGTGCTGCTTGCTGCGCTGCTCTCCCAACCTGTCTTCCAGGGGACCAGACCCCAAGCCTGACCCAGCTCCCCCCATCACCACCACTCACGTGATCACCACGGGCGCCACCTTGTTGGGGATGATGGACTTGGCCTTACTGTTGTGCAGGCTGGTGTTATGGAAGGAATGCCGCCCCTCCATCGCGCCGCTGCCCTGGAGGTCCTCGCAGGGCGCACCTGCCGAGACCGTCTGCTGGGCTGTGCTGGCCGTCGTACCCATAGTCCGCAGGCAGCCTCAGGACCCCAGACCTGGGCGGGGAGGAGAGAGGTCCGTGTGAAGCGGGTGGTAGAGGGAGCCCTTGGAAGATGCTGCCTGGCTGATCCCGCCCTCACTGAGTCTGGACAACCACCTCCCAAAGGAAGAGACTGCCGTGTGCTGTACAAAAAGGGCACATCCGTGACACTCTAAGAGGCTCTGCTGTGTGCCCTGATGACAGACTGGCAACGCTGCTGTCGGACTGGCCTCTGCGGTTAAGGAAACCAATGTTGCAAACATTCTATGAGGAGCGAAGTCCTTGACTTGGGCAATTTCTCCACTGGTGAGACTTTGTAAGTTAATAAATGTGACAAATCACTCAACAGGCTTTCTATCTATTGAGGGTCCAGATCTTAAAATGATACTCCACGGAGTTGTCTCAGAAAGATCGGGAGGGGAATCTACTGACAAACTGAAACATCGAGTTATTTCACTTGAAAGGGTTGATCAGAATGGCTTCTCAAGGTTCGTGAATTCTTCAGACGTTCAGACGTTGATGACGGGGTGTGCTTTTCCTGTGTCACCGCATTTTGAGCTGAGACCCATTGAAAGTGGATCAAGCTGAGAAAGAGATTCAAGTAAACCCCAGTATTTCCATTCTGTGGAGACCCAAACTCTGCCTCCCTCAAGATGATGTCTGCATTTTTGGTAAGGGTCCCCATGAGAGCACCACACATTGCTGATGGATTTCCAATCAATGGTCGATGTTTCCCAAAAAACTAGCATTTCCTGGTCAACACCTGATCTCTTGCTCAAACATGACAACATACAAGCTCTGTTCACGCAACTGGTTTTATGTTCACTGATCCTAACTAGAATGTGCCAACTGCTAAATCCATCCATAGTAAATCAAGAATTCAGTCATTCAGTACTGAACGATTTGCAAGCAAAATAGAGAAAGCCGACTCCTTCCTGGAATTTTTACCAGTAGCTTTGTGCCCTAGAAACAAATTCTGGCTACACAACCTGTTTACATGACAGAATTTTTTTTCCTTAGTGTCTGTAATGAAATCTATCCCTGAAGTTCAGAAAAGAAAAACAGGGCCCATGTGTTACAGTGCTTTGGTGGCAGCCTTTTGGGCCAGGGCCTGCCATGGGTGGGGCAGTCACTCAATTTGACACAGCTGCCCATGCCAGAAATTCTTTATCAAATGGTTCCCTGTGATGTTGACAATCAATCAACCTGTTTTTTATCTAATACTTTACATCACTTGAAACCATTCCACAAAACAAGGTCTATATTTCTGTTATTTATGGGGGTTGACATATTTGGGGGGGGTCTGACAATTTCTGATTCTAAAGGAGCTGCCTTTCCTACACCACTATTGATTTCTTTATGACAGCGAGGAACAGCTACAGAACTCGTTCTGTTTTACTTGTATTGCTGTTAGTAACTTTACTAATAACACTAGTAGAATGATACGAGCCATTTAAGCGTGAATGTCCAACAGGAGTCTCTTCTGATTCTCTTACATCTTAACACATTAAAGACCGGATATTTTAAAATCAAGCAACCCAATCAAGGTGCAAGGGTGGGGAAGTAGTGGAGCTCCAAAACCCATCTGCAAGTTAACACAGTAAAGACCGAATAAACTCAGGATCGTTCCACAATATGTTAAGAAGGAAGTTAATTTTACAATTGTCTTTGGGGATTCACAAATCCTTTTCTTTAGATTTTTGGGGAGCTTTTGTTTTAGGCTCCATGAGTTATTGCCATTTCATCTTACCTTGACATAAATCATGTCATCTTTTTATATTAAGTTTTACCATAGCAAATACCTTTGAATAATTGGAAATAAATGTGGGCATTTATATAGACTGTATATATGAAAATCCGTAATTAAAAACGTTACTTAGAATGTCATTTTGTTCCTCGGGTTTGAGGTCATCTAAAGGAACCGTACAGAGGGGGCAGTCAGAAACCAACCCACTCAGGGGTCCCGAACTGAGCTCTGCAGGGCGGTTTCGCCTTAAACGAAGTCATTACAGCTTGCACGTGCACTTTCCGCCCTCTGATGCCACCTCTTGACAGTGCGATGGGCTTGTTGGCGCCCAACGGGGCAGAGGGCGATGACAAGGAGCAGGGGATGGACGACACGGGCACGCTCAGTCTGAAGGCGGCCTTGGCTCCACGCTCGCAGGACCCGATCCCTCCCGCGTCTCAAGCGAGAGTGCGTGGCTCCCGTGCCTCCAAAGGTGAAGGCAGCCCCCAACGAGCCAGGAACGAAATGCAACTCTGGGAGCCAACACAAAATGCGCACTTCTGCTGAGCCCCGGTGGCACAGTGGTTGAGTGCGGGTCTGTGGCCCACAGGGTTGATGGTTCAAATCCAGCAGCAGCGCTCCAGGAGCAAGGCTGGGCCTCCCACTCCCACTAGGGCACTGATGCAAAAAAAAAAAAAAGCAGAACAAAACAAAATATACACTCTGGTTCGGCGTGGACCTGCACATCCCCCACCCCCGACCCTGGAGAGGAGGTCTGTGACTGATCTAACAGCAGGACCACTTCTCTACCACCGAAGTTCACTTCCGGAGTTGTAACAGGGTGGATCGATTTTTTGTTTAAGAGGCAGTCTGAAGAGAAATGGAAAATAAATACAACTATAAAATCTTTACTAACTATACATTGCAGCTATTTGACTGAGGAATTGTTCAATTTCCTTACACAGAGCTAGGCTGATATTCTGATATAATGCCACTGTGATGATAAAAAGCCCTTTGCTGCTTTCTTGGAAGTCAAGTTTAGCAATGTACTCATTGTTGCAAAAAAGAAACATGTTTTGCTTGGTAAACAAAATGAATTTAGCACCCTCTTAATGTGCCCAATACCTCATTATAGAGTCATAGCAAGCACCACGGTCCATGAAATTAAAAAAATTAAAAATTAAAAAACAAAACTCACTTCAATTGAAACTTAGTGTGTTGACAAACAGTGATAGCTCCAGTGTTGGGGGATGTTTGCCATGTTTCTATTATGCTATTACTCTTATAAATAGTATTTCTTACAGAAATTGGAGGGTCATTCTGTACACAGTTGCTTTACAGTAGAAAAGCGACTTGTCCAATGCGCTGTGCTTACTGACTTGTTTGAGCTCCCCGTGGACCTTTACGGAGACCTGTGCAGCCCTCTGTGGCTGTCGTGGCAGAGTCCCGCTGGGTGGCCCGGATGGAGATGCTGCACCGACCAGCAGACACAGCTGTTCACGGGCGACTCTGGAAATGGATCGGAGCTGGGCTCCCAGTGACTCTGATCTCCCTTTGCTCAGTAAGGACGTAAGGACAAGGATGCACATGGGGTGGCCTTTAAGATGCAGAGTAGGTGAAAGTTAGACAAGGCCCTTCCACTCCCACCTCTGCTCATTAGAAAGAGACCTGCCTGGAAAAGGAGCTTCCATCACATGGGAGAGGACCATGGGCAACAGATGTCTGGGCAGGTGCTGACGGCCTGGCACGTGGGTGCCCTGGCGACCCTCTGTGAATTGTATTTCCGAGCAGCTGTCTCACACCGGAGCTGCCATCAAGGTCATGCAGGTCTGCCCAACAGCTCCCTCCCCCTGGAGCTCCACTGTCCTGTCCTCAGCGCTTGGGATCCATACTGGTCTTTGCTCCACACAACGGGTGCCCCCTTCTGCTGATGGGACGCCCTAGGCATGCGCTCTCCATGCTCGGGGGACAATCCGTCCCTAAGTGATCACCAGAAGGTGACAACGAGTCAGCCTGTGCCCCCGCCGCAGGGGAAGGCACTCAAGGCCCCAGAGAAACGTCTGGAGCACGTGCATCAGGACGCTGCCTCCGAGGGAAGCGATTATTGACCGTTCTTATCACTTCCTGGGGCTCGTTTATTGAGATGGTTAAGGTTTATTGTGCCTTAAACTGGCCAATAAACACATGTGGGATTAACTGAGGGGCAGAGAGATACATGGCTCCATGAGCCTTTCCCGTGCTCGGGTCTCTCGCTCTCCGACGGTCATCAGACCATTGTGCAGCTGCCTTAGCCAGTTCCCTGCTTCAGCTTGCAAGGCTCACTTCCAGGGAGACATCCCTGAGGAGAAGCCACATGGGCCTACTCTGATGCAGCCCTGGGCGCTGGAGCAGCCGTGTGGACACCCCTGCCAGTGCTGAGATGCTTACACGCTCTGTTTCAGCTTTCCTCCTGCTGTCGGCGTCACTGCATGTTTTTTGTGAGATGGAGGAAGACTTTGTGGATCGTTGTCAGACATATGGGCTAATGTTGGACTGAAAGGATTAGACAGCACTGGGTTGGGATGTTTTCTTGATGTGCTCTTACCCTGTATATAAAACTCTCTCGGGCTGAGCCCCGGTAGCGTAGCGGTTGTGCGCGGGACTGCGGCCCACTGGGATGGAGGTTCGATTCCAGCTCCACAGAGCAAAGGCTGGGCCTCCTACTCCCACCACCTGAGGGCAGT
This sequence comes from Nesogale talazaci, assembly GCA_004026705.1. Taxonomy (NCBI): domain Eukaryota; kingdom Metazoa; phylum Chordata; class Mammalia; order Afrosoricida; family Tenrecidae; genus Nesogale; species Nesogale talazaci. The sequence goes on along the minus strand of PVJH01036641.1, from coordinate 2,585 downwards.
GATGCCCCACCCCCCCCACCCCCCGAAAAAAACCAAAAAACCAAAAAAAACAAAACAAAAAAAACTCTCTCTCTCTAATACGGATGAGTTTCTATGAATTTGTTTCTCTAACACACTCGGGTGGACATATTTGTGCTTTCTGGTCTTTGCCCCTCTAAAGATGGGGTTAATACAATAAAACAAGTGACAGAACAGTCGGGAAGGAGGGGCCAGGGCACATTCTACAAGCCAGCCACGGAGTCTGAGAGCTGGGAGGGGGATGGACTGAGTATGCCACACAGATCCAAGTGGAAGGTGAGGGACGCTGGAGGTAGACTTGTGGAACTTTCCAGGAGATTAGATGCTTCATGCCGATGACACAGAAGCAGGAGGGCAGGGGACAATCTGCCCTGCCGACCTCCAACCTCCGCCTGGACTCGCAGCCTCGCCCACCCCCTCTACCAGGTCAGCGGAGATGGCAAACAGCCCTCAGGACAAGCCAACGTTCTATTCATCAGGCAGGCGTGAGCCGCTCTGCCCGGGAACTTGCTGTTCCCACCATCCGCAGCTCCTCAACCAGCTGCAGGAGCCAAGGAGGTGGACAGTGGGGCTGGGGGTCAGCAGGAAGCCAGGCTCACACTGAATCTGAGTTCCCCAAACCCAGGCAGGTGCTGCCAGCCTCAGTTCTCCCTTCTCCGGAGCCAGCTCCTCACCTGGGCACCCGAGCCAGAACCTTCCCCAAACCACTGGCAGTCCGTCCCTCTCTAGTCTGGAAAGGGAGTGCTCTCGCCTGCTCTGCCTTGCCATCCCTGACCCCCCAGCGGCCAGCCCCACGACAGTTCTGACAAGCTTGACTTTGTCTGCAAGGCCCTGCCTGCCTTTCCCTCCACCCCGGCCGAAGGTGAAAGAAATGGGCCTCAGTTTTCCCACAGAGACCAATGGGAGGCCTGCAGAGGGAACAGCTGGAGTCTGTCCCAAACTCGTTCCCCAAGGCTCCCCTGAGCTCCTCCCGCAGCAGCCTGGACCAAGGAGGCCTGTGTGGGAGCAGCCTGCATGGGGGAGGCACGCAGGGTGCTAACAATGGGCCCCAGCTGCCTGGCCAAAGGGCTATGCACGCCCAACACCATAGTCTCTCCTTCCCCATGTGCACCACCAACCCCCCCCCCACTCCCCCCAGGGGCCACTCTGCCTCTCCCAGCTCCACAGGCCACAGCAGGCTCCAGCTGGCATCCCCTTAGGCCATACAGATGTGCACAGCTGCTGGAGTAGAAGGGGGAGAGAGTGGTGCTTTGAAAATGGAGTCCTCCTTCAGAAGGTAGGTTCAGGGAGGGGTGCAGACCTCAGGCACCTCTCGACACCTTTCACCTGAGCCCCCTCTCAGCCACCCCAGGCTACACCTCCCGACTCAAGGGCCTTTGTCTGGCCGACCCCAGAGGCAGTATCCCCAGCGTGGGAGGGACCAAGGTGGGGCACCTTCCATCTTCCAGTGGAGCTGGAGTCCTCGTGGGCATCCTCTGCTGGCCTCTCCCACAAGAGCTTGTGCCACAGAGACACTGTGGTTGCATGAATGATTGTGGTGAGAGGAGACTGGAATACTGGGTACCCGTGAACTCTGGTGGGTGAACAATGACACCACCTTACTGCCTGGAACTGTAAGGCAAACCAGCCTCTCTTCCATTACGAGGGGTTCCCTTCTTGGGAGGGAAGGGCAGCTATTGTCACCAGGCTCCCTGGGGACGACACTCACTTGCCAGCTCCCATCTACAGCTGCTGGAGTGAGGGGACTGGGCAGCTCTGGGGTCACTGCGGTCAGGGGGCCCCAGAAGGCAGAAGAGGCTGGTACAATTGCCCTGAACGCCACCAGCACGGAGACTCCGGTGATCGCACGGGAAAACGAGTGCACCTTGCAAGGCAGCAACGAGGAAGCCGTCTGTCCTTCCATCAAAACAACAAACCTCGAAGACTTGGCTGGCCCGTGTGACCTCCACGACACGACCCCTTGATGCTCTCAGGCTCGGCACAACCGCCTCATGGAGATGTCTTTAAGGCACAAAATTAACTTGAATTCCCCTACAGGGTTATCTCACGAATGCCACAATCGCTAAGGACAGACGGAAAGGCCTCAAAAGGCTTGTGGGTGAATGGAATTGAAGGACAATGACCTTTGTGAAGCCTTTCCCCACGACCTTTGTGAAGCCCCCTTGCAGCACTCACTCTCTCGGTGGCTGTGGGCTGTGGCGTTGACTCTGATTCGTGGCGACCTGCCATGGAACAGAACCTGCCCTGGGGAATTCTCGCAGAGCGGTGACCTCAGTTCTTTAAGGAGGATCGAACTGCAAAGATGGGCACGCTTGTTGCAACCCAGCAACCGGCTGCCGGATCCTGCGGCGGGGGCAGGGGTGCCTACCCTCCCGGTCTGAGCTTCTCAAGGGGGTGCGGGGCTGCTCCTTCAGGTACCAGACGGGGGCAGGCCAGAGGTCTGCATGCACCAGTTAGCTCCAGACCCACAGCCCGTGCTTGGTGCAAATGAATCCCACCATCCCAGCCTCGGCGTCCCCAGCTCTAATCCGCATCATCTCTGTCCCTGCCCTGATGCCTCCAGGCTT
>PVJH01036640.1:0-18481 GCA_004026705.1 Nesogale talazaci | reverse complement strand
CTCCACCCCGTGGGGGGCGTGTGTGTGTCGAAGGACCTTTTCACAGGGGTTGCCCGATTCATGATAGTAGTAAAATGACAGTGATGAAGTAGCAACGTCCATCATGTTATGGTTGAGGGTCGCATCAACATGAGGAACTGTATGGAAGTGCTGTGGCTTCGGGAAGGTGGATAACCCCTGCCCTAGAACCAAGGTCACCGAGCAACTTGCGCAGACATTGTCATATGGAAACCTCAATGACCGTGCGAACCGTTACGGAAACACGCTCCAGCACTATTTAAAACAACAACAACAACAACAAAAAGGATAGAGAGTGGGTGCTGGTCTTAAGACCAGTTTTCTCTTCCAAGCTGCTGCCTGGGAGTCTCTGCCTCTCGGTGACTGCAGATAACAATGGAGCGAAGTTCACGTCCCTGTGCAATTCCTCATTCTTTAAAGATCTTCATGCTTCTCTAATCCCCCCTGTCCCCCCTGGAAGGTCACAGCCTCAGAGCTTAACTCCGTTCCCGACATCACCTCCTCCTTGAACTCCCCGGAGGCTCCTCTGTATCTCTGAGAGGTCCACTCTCACCATTCCCTCCCCTCCCCTTCCATCTCTGCGGAGATGTGCCCCTCCCGCGCACACTCCCCCTGCACTCCCCCGCACACCTCGCTGCTGCATATGGGCAAACAGGGTGCCGCAAGTAAAAAGCCTTGGGTGGGTGGGGGGTGGAATCCACCAGCATACATCCTTCCGAGCCGTCATAGCACAGCCCGGATACAAGGTTGTTTGGAAAAGCTCATGGGGGAGCTCCTGTTCCACCATCTTTTCCTTCTGTTTTGCTCTGCAGAGGAGATTAGCTCTCTATGCCGCCCTCCCCCCGACTCCACCCCCGCCCCATGGGTGGAGCATGTGGTTGACTTGCTAACCAAAGGATTGGAGGTTCAAGACAAACCACCATTCACATTCTTTCCACCAGCTCTGCGGACTGGTAGAGCTGTGCTCACGGGGTTTGGGGGTAAGTTGCCAGGCCTTTGTGCTGAGGCACTTCTAGGTAGACTGGAACAGTTACCCTTTTGTTGGCAGCTGAGCACATTAATTATTTGTGCAGCCCATGTACCCCCCAAATTTTCTAAGGACCCCCATTTTCCTGCGGAGGTGCAGGTTACAGCGGGCAGGGCAAGTCGAGTTGGGTTGCCATTGTGCAGTTCTCTCCACTGAAGTCTGTAACTGGGAAGCATTGTCTAACCAGCTACTCAAAGGCAGTTAAGGGGCCCTGGTGCCACAGGGTGAAGCACTCAGCTGCTGGGGGGGATGGCGCGGTTCAAAGCCACATGAGAAGTCTGATTGGCCGCTGCCCTAAAGAGTGCAGCCTGGGAAAGAAACCCTCTGGGCCAGTCCCACACAGCTCTCCCAGTAACCATGCATGCAACCCCCAGTGACCGCACAGATCAAAAATACTGTCACAGGACTTACACCCCAAAGCGGAGTTATTGGCTCATGGCTTCAACTTGACCAGGTCAAGGTCACATTGATTTCCCAAGTGTGCACAGGCATGTGCACTCTTGCCAACAATGCCAGAGCCCCCGAGGCCCTTCTCCCCTTCCCTGGCCTCCTCTCTCCTGCCCATTCTCCGTGTGTGTGTGTGTGTGTGTGTAGAGAGAGAGAGAGGATGAAGCATGCTTGTTATCTTTCTATTTGTCCTCTCTCTGTTCTGGGAGCTCGTTATAGATTCTGGTTCTTCTTGGTTGTAAGGTAAGTGTTGTCCAGGGCTCCTTCTATATTGCACAGCCAATCTTCTGCGTGGGTCACTAGGAGAGCACTAGGAAAGGGGAGAGTGTTCCCTGCCCCTCAAACCAGGGCATCGCTTCTGCTCATATCCCATTGGCCAGAGCTCCGTTCTCTGGGCAGATGCAGGCAATCAGGGAGGCTGGGCCACAGCTATTAACTTTTTTATGTCCACATTGTTATTAACTTTTTTTTTTTTTTAAGAAACCAACAACTCGTGGCAATGCTAAGTGTTTTTAGAGTTAAAAAGATGATTTCTTACCCAGATAAGCATTGACGTAGCTGTGGCTTAGTGATCCCAATTCTAGGTATGTATATCCCACAATGAAGGCAGGAACATTCCCCAGTGGAAACCCGCACGCCAGGGTTCACTGTGGGATTGTTCACAATAGACCAGTGGAAGCAACTGAAATACCATCCCCCCAAGCAGGGAAACGTGGCGAATACGTGCTGTGGAATATCATACCGCCATCCAGAGAAATGCTGGTCACACGATGCTGGACAAAAGGGGAAACACCTGTGTGATCTCCTTTGTATGAAATAAGCAAATGTGTTGAAGTCAAAGATCATTACAGTCAAGAGGGAGAGGGAAAGAGGGGGGAGGTTGGGTTTGGGGACATGATTGTGCTGCTGTGTCAGAAGAACCGCATGCGGGAGACTTTCCCAGACACTTACTTGCTTACAGCTGAGGCTGGAAGTCCAAATTCAGGACACTGACTCCAGAAAACTTAGCGCTGTGTCCGTGCCGGCGGAAGGTCCTGGTCTCTTTAGCTTCTGCTCCTTGCTGGTTGGCGAACCTGTGCCAGGTACCATGTTTGGGCTCCCTCCTTGGTACCGAAGCTGCTTCATGGACCCCAGTGGCTTTGACTTACACCACGTGGGTCACTGACGCCATTAACGTATAAAGACAATCCTACTCCAGATGGGGTCCTGTTCAGGACTTCCAGCACATATTCTAGGGGGCAGAATCCAATCCCTAAGCAAGAGGGTTGAATGTATGCCAATGGAAGCAGGATCCATTTGGAAAGGCTAGTGATGACGGTGGTGCGACATGTGATATCTAATCAATGTCATTGAATTCCAAGGTGGAAACTGCATAAGGCCAATGCTTTGGTGTGTAGATTTTCACCACAATTTGCACCTAGAACTGTGCCCTCTCAGGTGTTGCGTGGCCGTGACCCGTCTAAAGTTGACCTCTTGGACTGTCTTCTCAGGGTCCCTGGTGGGTTTGAGCTTGCCAAGCTTTGCCATCCATTTCCACGACAGCACCCAAATAAGAATGAGGAGGGACTGGATCACGGACCAGTGATGGAGCGGAAATCTCGAAAGGGTTTAGAAGACGAGGCTGTAGGGAAGGTCCTGTCTTGTAAATTCTAACTGCAGGGAACCTGCCTCGGACCAATGTAAACAGCTTTTCTAGTTCATTAAAGCTTCATGTTGAGCGAGGCTGAATAATGACAGCATGATTTGCCAAGCATGCTTTGGTACTTCCTTGAGAAGCGCATTTGTCATCATCAAAGAAAATATAAAGGGGGATTTAGAAAAAAAATGAGATGACTCTGGAGTAGATACTGAAAATGAAGTTTATGGTGTACTTGTTAAAAGGCCAGAGAAAAGAGGCCGTGTTCATTAATCGTAAAGCATTTTGCCGAGCGTGGAATCCTAATGACCAGAGTGTCCTGAAATAGAACCTTAATGTGTGTGTCTGTCAGATTCACACGCATCTGAAGTTCAAGTGTGCACATTCAGTGATGTGGTTTTTAACCCTATAGCGCCGAGTGTGAAGTTTTAGTAACATTTAATCAAAACATATCTGATACCGAAATTATATTTATATATTTTGGTTGTTATATATATTGGTAACTATGAAAGTAAAGAATAAAAACAAAAACTTTATCCCCCCGAAATTAAAAATTCAGGCATTTATAGGGTTAAGATGCCAGACATGGGAACTTTGTGGGTCGGAGTTGCTATGTTGCCTTAGCTAATGGCTTCATCTCCGATTTCTCCAGGTACGGCGTAAGTCCTGAGAACATCATCCTGTACGGCCAGAGCATCGGGACCGTCCCCACGGTAGACCTGGCCTCTCGGTATGAATGCGCAGCCGTCATTCTCCACTCCCCTCTGATGTCTGGCCTGCGGGTGGCCTTTCCCGACACCAGGAAGACATACTGCTTTGATGCTTTTCCCAGGTAAGTTCACACTCTCAGACCAAGTGCCAGGTAGCCATTAATGCATTCAAATCCTGTTACGGAGTCAAGACCCGACGCTGCCATCAACTCTGTGCTGCTAGTAAATACAGCTGCATGCAGCTGTGTGCGAGGCACCCCGGCGGGGGACCAGGGGTTGGGGGTGGGGGTGGGGGTGTAAACCTGATGGCCAACCTTATCCCCCTGGGCCTGGTTCATTGGTAAGAAGGACCCCAAAGATGCAGAAGGATCTTAAGCCAGCACCCTCGGCATGACTGGCTCAGCTGGATATAGGGTATCAGGTAATCACACAGCCTAAAGGAACTGACATCCTCCCCGACCCTTGGTATATGTTCCCACATTTAGGTGGACATGCCCTGCTGAGTCACGGGGCACCACCATGGAAGATGGTGCAGGTGTGAGGAGGTACCACAACCCAAACCAGCTGCTGCCAGCAGATTCCACTCACGGGGCAGAGGAGAGCTGGCCCAGCAGGTTTCCATGGCTTCAAGTGGTTGACGTCTTTGAGGTGGAAACTTACGCAGCAAACTGGTTTCCCCTCCAGTTGCAATCCACATAGGAATTATTTCTAGGCTGCAGGTTGCCATTCCTGGAACATGGCGGTCCCTTTCCTGCCCTGTGTGCGAGTCCCACACTGCCATCCCCAGGCATCAAGATTGGAATCCTTCTGGAAGCCGAAAGGCCCCATCACTCCCCGCAGGATCGCTGGTGGGCTTGTACCCCCGCACTTCCGGTGGGCAGCCGAGCTCCCCACCCTGGCATTCCCGGGGCTCCTGTAAGCCAAATTCTCTACCATCGAGCTGATTCCCTCTGGAGCAAGGTGGAACTGTTCCTGTGGGTTTCTGAAACTGTCTCGCTGCACAGGAGTGGGAAGCCTCCTCTCCCTCCCTCAGAGTGCCTGGTGTTCCCAAGTACAGAGCTGTCCTTGGCAGTCAGCAGCCCGACACGTGACCACGACCGACTAACGGGCTCCACGGGCAGGAACAGCGACAGGGACACGCAGATAAAAACATGCATAAGGGAGACAGTGCCACGCTCGGCCAATCTTTGTGCGTAAAACTGAAAAGGTGGAGTCCGCCACCCTGGGAATAAATGTGCACCGAGCGGCCGTGTAAGAAAGCAGACTGTCCTGAAGCCCCAAATCTCCCGAGAGCAGCTTCCTTCACGCCACTCTTCCCCGGAGCTCTTCCCAGGAAAGCAGTCAGCCCTATCTTCCCGTTCCCACCACCACCACCATTGCCAGCCAAAAGGGAAGGCAGCCAGCACAGTGGTTTCTGAACACATCTCTGTAGAAAAAAATCCTACTTTAAAGGAAAACAACCTGAGTTGCTGAGTTGGAGAGAAATACTATAAAGCACCCCACCTCCCCCCCAAGCTTGTGCCAAATCCACTGCGGCAGTGCCCTCAGATTTTTGACAGCAAGACTGCCCAGCTCACGTTGCCATTTAAAAATGTACAGCTCCAGGGGGTTTGATCGACCCCTTCATTGCTGTCGTTCTGTATGACTTGCTTTGGAAGTTCAAGACAAACGTGAGCATACCAGCATCGTCGACTTGTGCGTATGTCTGCTACCCAGACTGCCTCAGCGCACTGGAAGAAACATTCTCTTCTCAGCACCTCTGAGAAGCTCACGACCAGGGACCCCGTTTCCACTCCTCGCAGACACCTGTGGTGAACTTGCTATCTGCCTCCGGCCTGCCGGGACTCAATGAAATTCCGCTTCCTGGGAACGCAGAGCGGCGGATGCCTCTCGTGTGGGTACGAATGCTAAGTAGGGCTAATGGAGGCCACAAATGTGGCCTTATTTGTGTTGCATTGGTAATGAGAGGCCGGTTTGGGAAAATACAGATATTTAGCATATCTGTGGGAAGAAATGCCGGGAGTTACCCAGGCAACAAAATGAGTGCAAAAAGTTGTGTTTTTCCCACCACCACCCTCTGTCACCTCCCCCCCCCCAACTCGTACACCGTAAAATGCAGTTATGAGGACTGGTTGCACATAATAAAATCAATGATCTGTTAGCCGCTGATGGGAGCCTCGGGGCTATAGTCAGGAGCTCTGGTGGTGCAGTGGTTACCCGTTGATCTGCTGATCACAATGTTGGCAGTTCAATCCCACTAGCCACTTGGAGGGAGAGAGGCGAGGCTTCGTCCTTATGTAAAGCTGTATAGCCTCGGACACCCACAAGACTGCTCCCCCCTGTCCTGTAGGGTGGCGATGAGTCCAAGTAAGCTTGATGACAGTGGCAGCTTGGGTTTGGGGGCTTCGGTACTAATCTGTACCTGATCAGCCACACCTTGGGCTAGATGTTTTCTATTGTTAGCCCCCATCCTCTTACTAGCAGTCTTTAAAAAAAAGAAAGGAAGGAAGGAACTAAAATCTCAGTTCAGGGCTGAGCCCCGGTGGCGTAGTGGTTGTGCGCGGGACTGCGGCCCACTAGGACGGAGGTTCAATTCCAGCAGTGGGGCTGGGCCTCCTACTCCCACCACCGGAGAGTAGTGATGCCCCCCACCCCCAAAAAAACAAAAAACCTCAGTTCAAAGACTGTACTCATTATTGTTAGGACTCTGAGGTTGGTAGGAGGACAAGCAATCGACTGAATTAAAGATGAAAGCTGGTGAGTGTAGACAAAGGGTCCCTCGTGGCATAGTGAGCTAGCTAAGCATTGGGCTGCCAAGCCACAGGTTCAAAGCCCTCAACTGCTCCATGGTAGAAAGATGAGGCTGTCAGTTCCTCTCAACAGTTACAGTTTCAAATTCGGAATAGGGTCAGTATGCGTCTTAACTGACTCGAGGGCCGTGGGTTTGATTTGGGGAGTGGCTAAAAGGGGGGGACTTCACTGCTCTCCGGTGGTGGGAGTAGGAGGCCCAGCCCCACTGCTGGAATTGAACCTCCGTCCCAGTGGGCTGCAGTCCCGCGCACAACCACTACGCCACCGGGGCTCAGCCCAAGTGCTCTTGTTCCGATTCAGTACTGTAAGTTCGGACTACAGCAGATTTCAGACCGCGAATGCACACACTGACTTCCGTCCTTAGTTGAATTTGGTCATTACTCTCTGACGGGGGTCTGGGGCCACACTGTCTCTGTGTGAGTCCACTTCTCTTAAGTCCCATCTCCCTGTCATCTTGAAAAGCAGAGGAGAAACTCCGACCACTGTTTGGAGGGTGATCTGTTTTCCTGTACACTTAGGAGCAGAGTGGAGCATTTACCTTCAGCCCCGGCACAGGCAGCCCCTGAAACCCAAACCGAGCCCACGGCTCCCAGACTGTTCTGCTTCCCAGGCCCATCGTAGGCAAGTTCATGGCAAGCCTGCTAGGACTCGTGGCTCACCCCTGTGTGTGTCAGAGGACCTGTGCCCTGGGCTTCCCTGGCCTGTTTCCCAGAGGGGCATGCTAGCCCTTTCTCCTGTGCCGCATCTGGATGGAGCCAGACCGCCAATCTGGACATTGATAGCCAGCAGATTAGCCCTCGGTGTGGGGGTTACACGTTGGGCTGTGTTCTGCAGGGTCAGCAGTTCGAAACCACCAGCCGCTCCACAGGAATAAAACCGCTCTCCTGTGGAGAATTACAGCCTTGTTCTGCTGGGTCGCTATGGTCGGAGTTGAATTTGAAGAAAATCTAGGTCCATTATGATCATCAGAATAGATTTGTATGGAATTGGACCCACCGAGCTCTCAGGAGAAGTCCCTTTGCAGTTAAGTGCAGGGGAAAGCAATACCGCCCCAGCAGCTCTGATGTGGTTTTGGCCCATGGCGTGCCTCGGGAAACTTTGAGGACTTCCTGAGCTGTCTTAAAATCCCCGCCAGGCCTTGAAAGGGCGGGCTGCTTCTTGAGTTGTTTCTAAAGCCCAGCGGAGAACCCGTCGACCTTTGGAACGTGTGCTTCATGTCTGGGTGCTCTGTCTTCTGCCCAACTCAGGCCTGCTACTTAATCGTCTCCCAGCCTGTTACTTAATTGTCTCCCAACCTCACTGTTGGCACGCAGATGGCAATTTGCCGTTCATGTGCCACTGGGCGCAGAACGAGACTTGACGTGTGACCTGCTTCTTGCAAAGTGCCTGGCTCTGGTCAGTGTTTAATAAATACTAGTTATTTTAACCGGAATACGAGATAGCCCAGTGGTTAGCATGGTCAGTTGTCCGGCAAAGGGTTGGCGATTCCAGACCCCCAGGCTTACTGGTTTGGATATCACTTCTCACAGAAATCCCCCAGTGGCACCTGAACCCATCCTAAGACTTCTTGAAAAAAAAATACCAAGCCCACTGCCCCGGAATCAATTCCCCTCTCGGCCAGAGCCGAGTCCTCTCCTTTCGGAGGATCCGGCTGGAAAGTTTGAACTGCCCGCCTTGCAAGAAGCAAGCTGGAGTCTAACCTGTTAGGCACCAAGGCTCTGCTTCCTCCGGGTCACTTCAGAGGCACGACGGAGCCGTGTGACTGCCCGCCTGGCGTGGCCCCGCCCGAGGCAGGAGGCACTGGGCTGCAGCTGGCAGGTGACAGCATTGCTTTTCGCGAACAAAGACTCCACAAGCGGGCCAAACGAGCACCACTCCGCACGCTTGGCAGGGACCCAACTCGGAAAGACGAGTAAACTCTCAGAATGCGCGGGGGCCATCATTCTCTGAAATAGTCACGTGCTAAGTGGGTGCTGACCGAGGAGAAGCCTCCCTCCCTCCCGTACATCACCCAGCCCGGCCGGGCCGGGCCCAGCATCTTTCCCAGTTCCTGTCTGGAAAGTGCTTTCAGAGCCCGAAGCTCATCCTTTTGAAGATCCTCACATATTCCTCTTTTGAGTGGAGATTTGCTTTTTGTCAACAGCAGTGATTTGTGGTTCAAGCTAGGGACTGTGTTAAAATTTCCAACCAAGCGGTACAGGGTTTAATCACAGATGAGGCATTTGCTTTTGTGGAACAGAGGCTTTATGAGAATCTTGCTGGTTGGCTCTGAAGCTACCTCTGGGGGAGATATAAAATCTGCCAGACACTAGAGCAGCAGTGGATGAGGCATCCAACATCAGAAAGAGACACTGTCCTGATAGATAAATCCTGTCCCCTAAATATGCAGACAGCAGCCCTGTCTTCCTGACATGTTAGTCTGGTGGCTGTGAGGGGCTGTTTTAACCCACTGCTTGGACAGCAGCACAGTGGCTGCATGCAAACTGAGCTCCTGGATCAGATCCTGCCACGGAAAGGGAGTGCGGGAAGAAACTGGGGAAAGGTGGGTGCAGCCAGGGCCTACGTCAGTGACAGTGGCCCACCGTACCCTCACAAGGACCTCAGTCTCCTGGGGAAAGGGGCCAGGGGGTCAGTGAGAGCACCCTGTTGTCAATGCCACTTTTCCATCAATGCAGAGGTGCCCCCAAATTAAATGTCTTTATAACCATCACAAAACAGTTGCCGCGGAGTTGATGGTGGCTTACATTGTGACCCCGTGGGGGTCAGGGTCCAGCCGGCGAGGGTCTTCAGGGCCTGGTTGATTTGGACGTATGTCACTGAGCTCTCTCTTGGAAGAGGATGGCAGATCGCTGTTCCATGTGCCTCTGGGCCCCGCGGACCACCAGCCCCACTTCTCCGTTAGCAGCCCGACTCGCTGGTCCATCGGCGCCACAGAGGAACCCCCAAATGCTAGCCTGTGTTTCCTTGCTGCACCGTGCGCGCTGGAGTGCTTAGCAGGTGCGCCCAGGGTTATCTGGGAGCGTCACTAAAGGAGTTCCTTTTCTGCCCCCTCCCCGCTTCTGTTTTACAGCATCGACAAGATTTCTAAAGTCACCTCCCCTGTGTTGGTCATCCACGGCACCGAGGACGAGGTCATCGACTTCTCTCACGGCCTGGCCATGTACGAGCGCTGCCCGCGAGCCGTGGAGCCCCTCTGGGTGGAAGGGGCCGGGCACAATGACATCGAGCTCTATGCACAATACCTGGAAAGGCTAAAACAGTTCATATCGCACGAGCTTCCTAATTCTTGAAGAAGACACCTCGATCTTACCTCATCTACTGTGAACAGAAGGGTCCTCTGTTTTGCACACGCTTTAACGGGATCGCTGTGAAGCGGCCCCATCACCACGAAGAAGTGCCCAACCTTTGGGTGCCCTCTGCAAAGAGCTGAGGAGCCCTCAGCCTTGCTGATCTCGAGGTGGTTTTTAATCATTCCCACACCGGTGCAACCTCCCAGGTCCCCACCCGGCGGGGAGGCGGGGGAGGGGAGGTGTGGGGGCAGCTGTGAGGTTAAGTGTGTCCACATCTCTGCTCTCCTCCCTGCCCCTGCAGTTAGGGTTCATTCGTGTGGGACTTGGCCCTCTCCACCAGTGTTCTCAGTATTTGAGAAGCAGCTCTCCCCTTCCTTCCCTCCTTCCTTCCTTCCCTCCTTCCTTCCTTCCTTCCTTCCTTCCTTCCTTCCTTCCTTCCTTCCTTCCTTCCTTCCTTCCCCTCTCCTCCTCTCTCCTCTCCTCTCCTTTCAGCCACTGGATTTCCAGGGTGTGATCCTCTGTGAAGCTGTGATGATTGATGTAACTGGAAAATCCCTTGTTAGCAGAGGACCCTCCCTGCGTTTACGGTCATTAGCACGCTGTCCCTTCCTTCAAACAGATATCACAACTGTGAAGGGTTAACTCACTGGAATGCTTCACGGACAGCTTCCACACCTGTAACCGTCTAGATGGAACTGGAATATTCTTAAATCGAAACTGGTGTGTGTGTGCGTGCGTGTGTATGTGCGTGTGCGCGTGCGTGTGTATGTGTGTGCGGTTTTGGGGGGCTTTTTTGGTTTCCTTTTATAGGTGTAAATTTACTACTAGCCAACAGAATTTTAATATTTCGATTGGTGAATCTAACAAGCGCCTCACAGTCTATCCTTCCAAAAAGTCTTCCTTGTGGGCTTTTTTTTTTTAAGGTACTGTACATATTTGCAATGACATTGTACATCGATTCCTAATGTGCAGTTTTCCTTTTGTCAGGCTACAATGAACTGCAGACGCCTCGTTTGTAATGTAAATGATTGAATACATTTTGTTAATATGTTTTTATTCCTATGTTTTGCTATTAAAATTTTTATGACATTTCCAAGACACACACACACACACACACACACACACACAATTCCAAGTTTCTGCTTTGAAAAAATTTTTCTGTAATTAAAATTTTACTAATCCTTTCTTGGTTATGGGGTATTTGATTTTTTTGACACTGGAGTTGCATTGAGCAAGCATCAGAAATGCGAGATGCTTAAAATTGCTACACAACTTGTATTGGTTAGGGGGTTGGGTTTGGTGGGTGGGGGCTGGGGGGGGTCCTTTGATTCTACAAGCCGTCCCTGGGCTACAAACGAGCTCCGCTCCTAAATCTGCCTTTGAATTTAATTTTCACATAAGCCAAAACAGTGAAAAGTTTGTTTCTGTACACTAGTGTTCTTTTCTATACATTAAAGAAACGCTTCCCAATAAACTGAAGGGTCTTTAAACAATAGTTGCCATAGTAATCATGTGTGAAGGCCCAGCCCCAAATAGGGTCCACTTGTTATTACAAAACACTGTATGTACCAGAAAATATTCCTGGGCTCCATGGGCGGTAGGTTCTTAAGTACAGACATTCGCAACATGGGGACTTGCCAGTATTTTGAATTCTTTTCCAGTTTAAAAGCCTTAAATGTTCTGTATGCCTCAGATCGTTGTACACCTTGGTTTTGGTTGGTCGCCAGTTTGTGTACTCTTGCCTGGAAGCAGCACAGTGGTCGGTGATGGAATAAAAGATACATGAATCAATGCACAGACTTTAGCAGTTGTTTTTTTTTTTTTGCCCCCTTTCATCTCGCCATCAAAGAGAACCATGAAAAGGAAAATAGCATTTTGTCTGCATGTAAGAAGAAACCCCGTGGGTGGCCCCTAAAATTCGCGCCTTTCTCAAGGTGGTATGCTTTTTTATTCTGTAAGAAACCCCAGGTTGCTTTCAGAAGAAATAGAAAACAGAGAGCAGCAAAATGCAGCTCATACCTAAATACCATCCTGGCCACAAAACAAGACAAAATGATCTGATTCGGAGGGAGGACAATGCTTACTGGGGAGGAAAGAACTTTATCAACTAAACTCGTTTGGCCGACAGCAAAATTCAATGTGCCTTCTCTCCGCCCCCCCCCCCCCCCCCATGACAAACTGCCTTACAGGGTAACGCTGAACATGTTACCATGTGTTCCATTGAGTCTTCTCAGTCTTGACTTGGAAAAGGACCAATTGAGGGATGCTGATGGAACGGTTGGCTGTTCAATCCCACTAGCACCGCAGTGGGAAAGAAGTTCCTGGAGATCTTGGAAACACCCCAAGGCGACGGCAGGACGTTTGTGGGGGAATCAAAATATTCCACAAGTTTTTTGATATTCTCTCAGTTAGAACAAGTTCACTCTGTCGCTTGGGGTCACTGTGAGTCCCAAAGACTCGGCATCCAACAGTGTTGGTAGAGAAAGGGCATGGGTTCTGGGCACAGCCTGAGCCAGCTTCTTCTGAACTGGGTTAGCACCTATGAGACTGGCAGCTGGCTTGCCCCAGAGAGGCCAGGGAAGCTCTAGAACAGCGGTTCTCAACCTTCCTAATGCCTTGATCTCTCATACGGTTCCTCGTGTTGTGGTGACCCCCACCCATAAAATCATTTTCGTTGCTACTTTCTAATTTTGCTACTGTTAAGAATTGGGTGACCCCTCTGAAAGGGTGGTTCAGCCACCCCCCAGGAGTTGGGACCCACAGGTAGAGAACCAGGGCTCTCGAGGGACACTGTCTCCAAATCTAGATCCCCAAAGGAAGAAAGCACTTTGGTGGCTTACATATCCCCTACTCAAAAAAAGAAATCAGTGGACTAATGGATTCGATTTAATAAGAGAGTAGTGAAATTTTAGGGACAAAGTGGGCGTACAAAAATCTACCACCCAATGTAGTACATAGAGAATGTATTGGATACAAGACACCATAACATATTGAGACAGATGGATACTTCATCCCATTACCTTACTTTAGAGTTATTTCCTACCCAAAGTGCTAGCCAAACTCACTGCCATCCTTTAGCCACCCTATAGGACAGGGCAGAATTGCCCTGTGAGTTCCTGAGACTAACAGACCACAGCAGTGGGAGACCTCATCCTTCTGAGAAACAGCTGGTGCTTTCTAACCGCTGACCTTGCAGTTAGCAAACCAATGTATAACCATAATGTCACTAGGACTCCTGTTCTATCCAAGTCCACCCAATGTATGGTTCCCGAGACTATAAATCTTTACAGCCTCATCTTTCTCCCCAGGTTCAATGAGTGGGTTTGAGCAGCTGATCATTTGAGGGACACTTCAACACTGTCCAACAACTCTCCCGGGGCTCCTTAAGCATACCTTATAATGAGTCCAAAAAGAATTGTCAGGTGACTTCCATTTTCTTTTCTGTGGAAGATTAGGAATTTGGAACAACCCCACCAGTGAAGACAAATACCACGATTCTGAGTCTGGAAAAAATCTTATTAAGCGGATATGTGAGTTGAAAGTCCTTTTAAGCAGGTAGATGAGAAGAAAATAAGGAATATGCAGGTCAAATCCAAAGAAAGAAAGAGAGAGGTACATGGAAGCTGAATGAGGTTCACCTGAGCACTGGGTTTTCAGGAAACGGGAAACCACACTGAGAGCCTCCTCCTCCGGTTGGAAACTTCATTGGAAGCTGTACTCTTAAGGGGAAAATCGCTACATGATCATCTCAGCATAATCGAAGGGAATCCAGTGATTCACAATTTAAAAAACAAGATTTTTAATAGTCTAGAAACAGCAGGAAACTTCCTTAACCTGAGGAAGCTATCTGAGATGCAAGTGAGCAGCCTGTACTTTGATTGCAAATGGTATCAACATATTTATAAGAAATGAATAACCCCCTGAAATTATCTTTACACCTTAAACCAAAGCAACAACAACCAACCAACAACAAAAACCAATTCAAAGACACTGTAGAATGAGGTAAAACTGTCCTTAAGGGTTTCCAAACCATGCAGTCCACAAGCTAACATGTAACCTAGTGTGCCGCCTGGTCTTAAAACCATGTCCTGACTCAGCATAAGGAGCAGAGCAAAGAAGGGCTCTTTCAAGGACCTGCTGTGTCAGATCAGATGGACCGCAGCAGCTAGAAAGACTAGATAGGAACCCCAGGGCACAACTTGCAGTATTCACGGGAAGAACGGCTCAGAAAAGGGGAGAATGGCGGTACCACTGGAAGGCGGGTGACCCACAACTGCGCGAAACACGTGGACAGGTTTTGTCGATGCTCAGCAACAAAGGTCAAGTAAGAGGTGGAGAACAAATCTACCATTTTTCACAGATTATATTCCTGTCTATGTCAGTGGTTCTCAACCTTTCTCAGGCCTCGACCCTTTCGTACAGTTCCTCATGTTACGGTAACACCCACCCACCCCCAACCATAAAAGTATTTTCGTTGCTATTTCCTAACTGTAATTTGGCTATCCAAAGGGGTCTCGACCCACAGGTTGAGAACCGCTGATCTATGTAGAAACCTGAGTAAGGCAAACACACACACACACACACACACACACACACACACACACACAAAAACCTATTGCTGTTGCGGAGACTTGAACTTGGCAATGGGACTGTACCTTTGGGGCCTCCATCAGTGTTTCAAGAACAGACCTGCATGGAGCCGCCGACTGGGGTAATTAGCAGGTGACTTAGCAACAGTTTAGCTATGCTACTGGACACCAAATCAATACACACACACACACACACACACACACACACACAAAATCAACCTTTCTTTTTTTTGTTTTTTTTTTGTTTTTTTGGTTTTTGGGGCATCACTGCTCTCCGGTGGTGGGAGTAGGAGGCCCAGCCCCACTGCTGGAATTGAACCTCCGTCCCAGTGGGCCGC
Source organism: Nesogale talazaci (assembly GCA_004026705.1). Classification (NCBI taxonomy): domain Eukaryota; kingdom Metazoa; phylum Chordata; class Mammalia; order Afrosoricida; family Tenrecidae; genus Nesogale; species Nesogale talazaci. The sequence continues at coordinate 3,615 of PVJH01036640.1, read as the reverse complement.
AGTCCCGCGCACAACCACTACGCCACCGGGGCTCAGCCCAACCTTATTTCTATACATTAGTTAAAAAAACAATTTTAAAAAGAGCCCCTTTATTGTTGGGAGCTGTTGCGCCAACTGACTCCCTCTGACAGTCCTTGGCTGTCATCTTTGTGGAAACAGATCCTCTGGTGATCTCCCAGGGACCTGCTGAGCAGCTTCAAACTGCAGCTTTTCAATTAGCAGCAGTGTGCTTAACACTTTGTGCCACCAGGGAAAATCTTACAAGAGTGTTAAAAAAAAAAAGCACCAGCAGCCCCTGGATTATGAATGTGTTCCTATTTTAAATTGATCTTTAAATCAAATTTGTGCATAAATCAAAAGAGTTGCTATTCGTACCTAACGTTAGTCAAATGCTTCCTTTGTGTATAGCATACTTTTCTGTGCATTTTTTTAATGTTTTTTTTTTTCAGGTGGCCTGGAACTACCATATAGTTATATTTTAATACCCCCCACCCCCACTCCCCATGCTTGATTATGATAGGTATTAATCTGCTAGTTGTGGCTCTGCCATTGTGAATGAGTGTTATTTAAAGTTTTGCCCTATCACCAAGCCCCACTGTTTGGGTAAGTAGTGTCTAGTCACTTCAGAGTTTAATTTGTACCAGGCAACAATTCATGGATTGTGGTTCATAGCTGGCCTATAGTTGTACAATGTCAACCAATGACACCATCAGTGTGTGGTGATTATGTATTGGGCTACTAACCACAAGGTCAGATGTTCGGAAACTGCCAAGCCAGCACTGAAGGGGAAGGATGAAGGTGTTTCCTCCTGTGAAGACTTGGAGACTCCTCGGGACAGCTACCCTAGGGGCCCAATAGGGTCACTCTTGAGTCAGCATTGGGCAGTGGAAGGGAAGTCCCAGGTAGATTATTGATAATGTTCTCTAACATGACAATGACAATGATGTCCCTAAGTTGTCCCACAGACACGTATAAGCCATAGACGAATGAATGGATTTGGGGTTTGCTCTTAACATCTAGTCCCCATCTAAGAACAATTCGTTCTTATGACATGACTCCACTTTGTGAAGAGATCACTGAAGATATGGGTGCTCCAGCAAAGAGTGGTGAAGAAACTAGATGGTGCCTGGCTATCAGAAAAATTAGCATCTGGGGTCTTAGAGGCTTGTTTTAAACAAGTGGCCATCTAGGTGTGGTGTCAGCTACATATGGAAGAAGGTCCATATGGAAGAAGCACACCAACCTCTGTGATGCAAGGATTGTAAATAATACAAGTAGGATCACAGCTTAAATTGTGAATATCTGGTTTGCAGAAAGGCTTTGGATGACTGTGGAAGCCCAGAATCCATTTGCAGGGCCCACCCATGGATTAAACCTCTGGTGAGTCGCCTTTGAGCATAGCTGAGGGATGTGAATAGCGCTATTATCAGACAGAGCATTGCACAGTCCATGATGGCAGATGTAGTTAGGTTAGAATGTCATATCTTATTATTTTATTTCCCCTTTGGCACTTTTTAAATCTGTTCCAGGTTTGTTTTTGTTTTTAAAGGGGGAATGGGAATGCACAGGGATTCAGCCCTTGGTGAGTCCCCTCTGTGTGAATAGCCTTACTAACATGCAGAATACATCAGAAAGTGGACTAATGTACTAGTTAGGTTAATGTACTTAGGACTAATGTACTTAGTTAGGTTAAAATTTAACACACATGTGGTCTCCACTATGAGCCATTTAAATTTTTTCTAGGTTTTAATATTTTCTCCTTTTCAGTTGAGGATGTTAACTGTTTGACTTTGTTATTCTTGTTCTTATTTTTTTTATTGTTTAAAAGATATATGAAATCCAAGATAGTTAAATCGCTAAAGATTGTAACTGGATTAATGGATCCTTGGGGGCATGGCAAGAGGAGATTGGGGGAAACGGGGAGCTAATAATGATGAGTACACAAAATGAAGAAGAGGTTCTAAAACGGATCGTGGTGATGAATGTACAACTCTTCTTGATGGAATTGAACTGTTGAATTCTATGATATGCGAATTGTATGTTGGGGAAAAAAACATTTGCAAAGACGTTCCAGATAGATGCAGGCATCTGTAGCCTAGACCCAAGTCAAACTCACTGCCAGTTGATCCCAACCCACAGTTACCCTGTGTGGGATTTCGAGACTAAATCTTCACTGGAGTCGAGAATCTCTTCTTTCCCCCTCAGAACAGGTGGCTTTAAACTGATAACCTTGTGGCTAGCCCAGTGCTTTCCCAGGGCACCACCCGGGCTCATGATATTTCACCAAAAAACACGCTAATAGTCATGCTTTGGAAAGTATCACAAAGTGGCCCTTGTTTGTTATTTCGAACCACTGTATTATGTCCCTCAAAAAATTTAAGGCATGTGCTTTAGAGGGATGGGTTCATAACTCGGAGTTAAGGTTCTATGGGGTTCTAAGGTAAATGGGGTAGTCTTGACCCGGGGAGTGCTGTCAACCACCTAAGAATGCTCTAACACACCATGGGCAAGACGCAGTGTGAAGAAAGTAATAGAGCTTTTTTTGAAAGATCTTTGAAAAGACATTGCTGAGAGAGAAGCCACGGGGATGCTTCCAAAATGGATGTGTCGTGTTAACATGATTGCAGTCAAAATCCCCGAGGTTTCATGGAGTCTTGTGGTTTCACGTGGCTCAGTCTAAACCCGGAGCTCCCAGGGTTGGGTCTGGGGGTGCAGGACGGAGTTGCCAGGCAATCATCTGCCCCGCAGCACAGAACTGGGTGGAGAGTGCACTTTGTCGCAAGGTAGTCCGAGTTTAAAAAAAAAAAAAGTTGCTGACTCATAGCAACCCCATGTGACAGCGTAGAAATACCTCCCTACAGTTTCCTGGGCTGTGGCTGCTGATCCCAAGGTTGGTAGTTCTAGTCCACCAGCGGTACCTTTTGAGACTGGCTGCTCACCTTGAATGACGGTTTCGGGAATCCTATGTAGATCCATGAGGAGATGGCATCAATTCTAAAGCAATGGGTTTGGTTTGGGAATCTTTGTGGGAGAAGCTTGCCACATCTTTCTCCCATGGAGAAACTGCCAACCTTTCAGTTTGCATTGCCGGGACGATGCTTTCGGATTCTAGAGTGTGTAAATCCTTGCTTGGCCTGATACGTAGGTCACAGACCCCTCGCAAGCGCCGGCCCAGCATGATGCACTTACCTGGACATGACTGCTGGAAGCCTCAAAATAGATATCTTTCTAAACTTATTTAATTAAAGGTATGAAAGATTCACTGAGAAAAATATCTTTTAGGATTAAAATTTAGAGCCTAGGGATACACTCGATGGAAAATAGTTACTATGCATATCACATGTAATGTAAAACTATGCTTCACAGTCAAATAATGGCTACTTATAGCAACCCAGGACATGAAGAGGCTGTCATAAGACATTACTGCCCACGATAATAAAATAAAGTCAGGTTTAAGTAATAAAATGCCACCCTAAATTATAAAGTTGGTGGGCTGAGCCCCCGGTGGCGTAAGTGGTTGAGTGCGGAACTGCAGCCCGCGGGCTTGGCGGTTCAAATCCAGCGGTGGCTGGGTAGCACCCATGACCACCAGAGGCAGCGATGCCCACACACACA
>PVJH01036639.1:0-13381 GCA_004026705.1 Nesogale talazaci | reverse complement strand
CAGCAGTACGAGTGCACTGTGGATGATTTACAACATCACTGACAGCGACCACAGTGAGGCAGCACCGCTCTGCCCACCTCTCCCTGCGTTTCCTGTCCCCTCCCTCCCGCGCTTTCACTCCCGAGCTGTACCCCCCCGGCAGAGAACTAACCAACGACCTTTCTAGCCTCCGCTGGTCACTCAGTCACGCCTCCTGGGCATTGCTAAATTGGGCGGCCAGACTTTGTGCTTAGTCCTGACGTGTGAGGGTGCCTTCCAGAGCCTGCGCACAGTAGGAAGTATGTGGAAGGTCTGTGTTCCAGACCCAATTGTGACCGGCCCCCCAGGGGCAACGACTCCATCGTCTGCTGTCCTCAGGACCAGGCCCCGGGAACCCCCAGGGCCTCTTCAGTCTGGCACATAGTCTGGTGCTCTGAGTCCTCGACCCCGCCTGGGGGCACCCCACGCCCAGGAAGCCTGTGTGCCCTCAGGGTCGAGGTCCAGAATTAGCACAGGGTTCACAGACCCCTGCTCTCCAGGCTGCCTCCTCCCCTGGTCGACGGCACGTCTGTCTGCAGCTGCAGAGGCTGGGCGTGGCAGACGCCACCTTCACAGCCCATGCGTTCAGGGCCAGGGAGGCTGTGGGCATGGGGAGGCGCCCGCACACGCGCTCACATGCAAGTCCATCTCTGAAGCCAGCATCTCTTCTCCCATGTTTGTTTGGCGGACTGCAGCTCCTGTTTCAGACTGACTCACGCACTGAACAGTCGGGGGGAAACAATGAACCTGCCCTCCCCCTGGTTCTGCCCCCCAGCTTTTAGCCATGGATGTGCGCCTTCATTGATCGACGTTCTGCTGCATGTGTGTGGATGTGCAGGTCTCACACAGCAGTGCTTACTTCATAGACACGCACAGTGTGTGTGCATACGTACATGTGCACATGCACACACACACAAGGACGGTTGTGTAGTAGATGCCTGCATGCAGATGAGTGCATGCGTGGACCACGAGTGGCGTGATACGTGTATATGACACACACATGCACACACTGAGCTCAGCAGACCAGAGGAGGATCAAAGGGTTTGCCCTGGTGCCGGTGAGTGTGCTGAACACGTCGTGGACCGTGGACGGACAGACGGGTCGTTCTGGGAGGAGTGAGAGTCCGAGTGCTGCTCTAAGGCAAGAGTGGTAGCAGGGCTCATGTAGAAAGAAAATGCTTTGAAAAGGATGGTGGAAACAAACGTACGCGTGTGCTTAGCACGATGGATGGATGGATGGATTGTGATGGGAGAGGTAAGAGCCCCCAATAAAAGGATTTAATTTAAAATGAAGATAAAAGGGGAGGGGAGGAGGGCGAGACCTCGTCTGACCTGCTCTGGACATGTGGTCAGGAGAGACCGTCCCTGGAGGAGGACGTTGTGCTGGGTAAGGTGGAGGGGCAGGGAAAGAGGACGGCCCTGGGTGAGGCAGAGGGACACACGGGGCCATGGCGGGTGTGGGACAGCTGTGGGACAGCTGTGCGACGGTGCAGGACCCGGGTTTCAGCCACTGGGGGTGGGGGGAGGTGTCACACTGGACTCACAGCCCCCAGCAGTAGCAGAGAGAAAAGGCTGACTGGTGTCTTCAGAGTGGCCTCTATTTCTCGCTACCCCTGCACCTGATGTTGAGCCAGGCTTTCCCTGCCCTCCTCTGCCTCCCCCTGAGAGGGAGACGTAGACGATAGGCAGGTAGTGACATCAACAGAGGCGCAGGTGGGTCCCTGCCCATTGCGTGTGCAGTGAGTGCCAGAAGCTCAAAGGCACAGGGAGACGATCTCATGGGCCGTCAGGACAGAAAACTAACTGATCAGAGATCAAGCGAAGAACACAATGGAAAAACAGCCCCAGGGATCTCAGTTTAAAAGAAAAATGGGGGACAGAGTGGATGTTGATTTGTGTGCAAAAAACAAAATTTTAGAGTGTGTGCCATATGGTTTCTTTGGTTCTTTCACAGCCATGAAATTACTTTTGTCATGTTTTTTCCCCTTTAAAAATGACATTTTCTCTTTAAAAAACTTTTTTGGTGAATATATTAGTAGCCAAAGACACCCTGTTTCGACAATTCTTGTTTTTTGTTTTTTTTTTTTAGGCATCACTGCCCTCAGGTGGTGGGAGTAGGAGGCCCAGCCTTTGCTCCTGGGAGCTGGAATCGAACCTCCATCCCAGTGGGCCACAGTCCCGCGCACAACCACTACGCCACCGGGGCTCAGCCCTCGACAATTCTTACACGTACAATTGTGTGACTGATTGTCGTCTCCGAGTAGAGCCCTGGCTGCTAAGAAGCCACTAGCTGCTCCATGGGAGAGACGAGGCTGCCGTGTCAGAACCGCAGGGGCAGCAGGCCTGCTGTGTTAGTCTCCTCTTGATGGCCGTGAGGGCAAGTGAATAAACAGCTGTCCAGCTCTCAGAATATGTTCCTTAGTGTAGTAAGGATTTTATAACTGTCATCACTACTTAGCATCTGATTTTAAAGACTAAGGTGGTTTTAGTTTTTACGTGCAGATCTTTGGTCCATTTTTGAGTTGGTTTCTGTGTATGGTATGGGGTGTGGGTCTGTCTCCTGCCTTGAGCTGACCCAGCACTATCTGTTGAACAAGCAGACTTCCCCATTCGGGGGACCACAGGGCTGCGAGTGCACGGGCCAGCTCTCTCCAGGGTCTGTGTGCCTACCACCATTATGCCCTGGGTCAAGAACCAGCTTATCTCAGAAAGTGCCTTTGCCTTGGACACTGCGCTCTTTTTAGGGAACCGTCCTGGCGAGAGTAGACTGGCAGCCGAGGCAGCGCTGAGAGTTTGAAGCCACAGGAGGAAGGCCAGCACAGTGCCAGTCCCTCCTGGCAGGGCAGGGAGAACTGCCATGTGGGTTTCTGAGACCGGCCTCTTGATGGGAGGAGGCAGCCCTGTCTCTCCCCGCAGAGACTTAGTAGAACGGTTTTATTGTGTGAAAGGAAGATTTCCTTTAAGACAAAGTTTTTCACGTCACAAGCAAGGGTCTTTTAAGAAGCGTCTTTGATATTTGGCTTTGTCATGTCTGGGATAAAGGCTACTTTTGATCACTTGAACCTTGGCCCCCATTTTGTCCGATGACGTTGGTCTGGCCATGGACTGGACTCTCTGACTCAGAGAAAGAGACCGTGTGACCGCGGGCAGCTATCGTCCTGGTGGGGGCTCCCCTGGTGTCTTACCTGGGCACTCTCTCTACCCCCTCGCCCACAGCTCCGGAATGGCAGGAGCCCGCTGGACCTCATCGCCCCAGGCTCCCGCCTTGAGTACCAGGCTTCCCAGGACTCGGTCAGCGCGTGGCTGGTCACCGTGGAGGAGAACATCGGGGGCCGGCTGCGGCTGCGCTATGCAGGGCTGGACGACCCGGAGGGTTCTGAGCACTGGCTGTACTACCTGGACCCGTTCCTCCATCACGTCGGCTGGGCCACACAGCAGGGCTACGAGCTCCAGCCCCCCTTAGGTGAGGAACCAGATGCCACCCTCTTCCCCTTGCTGGTGCTGCGGGGCTGGGTGTTTGACAGGAGCCCCCCGGCTTCGCAGGATAGAGACACTGTTAATGAAAATGACTCCGTTTGCGTCATGCTTTTTAAGCTCGCCACATGCTGATGCTTCCTGGCAGACGTGGGCCCCTGCCCTGGGGAGATGGAGACATTCCCTGCTGGGCATTCATCGAGGGGGAGCAGTGGGCCAGGTTTGCCACACGCAGTGTCAGGAGAGCGGTGTGCATTGTCACCGCGTGCCTCCGCCGGCACTGTGCTCCTGATTGCTGGGGGGACTGCCGCCGCCTCTCCCCCTGGCTCTCTGGGCTCTGTGAGGCCGGCGCAGGTGCGTGGGCCCCGCCCTCAGTGGAGAGCGGCGCCTCTTGTTGCTGGTGGGGTGCTTTGCAGAGCAGTCGAGGGGTGTGGGTCCTCTCATCCTCTAAAGCCTTTATTCTGCCAAGGGCCTTTTGGACATTTATGGCCTCTTTCACGGCTGCTGGTCAAACGGGTAACTCGCCCCTGGCCATGTGACGCGCATGCTGCCCCCTGTGACGTCAGTAGGACTGAGGCCTTCCTGGGCCGTTTGTGGGCCCCCTCCCTCCCCCTGGTGTAACATGCTCGCCTGGTTCTGCTGCAGCCATTAGGCATCTGAAGAGTGACGCCGAGTGGTGTGAGTTCTTGGCCAGAGTGAGAGAGGAGGAGGAGCCCCTGCCATCCTGCTTGTTCAAGGTGAGCATGGGCACCGGCCGGTGGTGCTGGCCTCAATGGAGGGGGGGGGGGGTGCCAGGTGCCGGGCAACCGTCTCTTCCCTTCCTTCAGCCATTGAAGTATCCTCAGAATAGATAGAACCATTTCTTCTGGACTCTGAACAACAAAATTTTTTTCTTCTCTATTTCCATCTCATCTCCACTGTATTCAGAATGTATGATGTGAGTGTGCCTTCACAGACAGTGTGCGTGCGTGCGTGTCACTCCCCAGCAGCAACGTAGTCGGACCATGCCCCGACTTCAAGCACTGTCGGTGCTGCAGTGAGTGTCAAGTCTGTGTGGAGACGCTGCTCTCACAACCTGCCCCCTGGTGTTTGCATTCAGGACAAACGGACGATCGGCACCCACACTTTCTCTGTGAACATGAAATTGGAAGCCGTGGATCCCCAGTCTCCTTTTGGGATCTCTCCCGCTACGATTGCTAAGGTACAGTGGCACTCACTCGGGCCCTGGGACCCCAGGGGTAAGGGCACTTTCTGGGAGGCAGGCCACGTGGAGGCAGGCAGCGTCCCTGGAGCCCCACCCGGTGCCGTGTGCAGGTGCACAGAGGAGCTCACAGCCTGGGCCAGAGGTCGGCCGAGGAGCAGCTCCAGGCTGGAGTCTGGGCCAGGCTTCAGAGGCTGGTGCCCAGTGACCACGACGGCAAGGCCAGGCCACCAGGCCAGCTCTGCACTTATGCGCACTGAGGCGCAGAGGAGGGCAGGTCAGTTTAGGGACCCGAGCAGGAGCCCATTAACTGCAACTGTTCCCACAAGCCCAGTGCGCTTACAGGGATGCTTGTCCGGTCTGTGGCTTAGGGGTCAGATTAGGGATAGTTGTCCAGGTTAGGGTTAGGGATAACTATATGGTTATGGTGAGAATTAAGGTTATTTGGTGAGGGATAGTTGTCCGGGAGCCGTGCAGTCCAGCCTGCGGAGGGTTAACTTCTCTTTACTCTGGAAGATTTCCTCAGAGCAAGAATCTCGGACTTGCAGGAGAGGTCAAAGACCTTGTGGGGCCCAGAGGAACCTGGGACAATGCTCTCTCTCATGGGCATGTGGAACTGGACTGGGGCCTGGGGCACTACCATGCGGGCAGCCAACTCCTGGCATTGGGGGGTGGGGGGGGTGTTAGTGTCCAGGTTTTTCCCTCCTGATTGATTGTGCCACTCTGAGCAAGGCCCCAGACCTCTCTTTACATTCTGTTTCCTTGTCTCCAAGCTGCTGTTGGGAACAGAACCTGCCCCTTGTCGGGGTGTTGTCCTGAGTAAAATTAAAGTCACAGTGAGAACCGTGCACTGACAACGGTGCCCGATAAAAGTTGGCATTTGTCTTGTGTGATCCCAGTCGTCGTCAAGACCCAGCCCAGCGACACAGAGGGTCCGGGGGCGTGGGGGGCAGAGGTGAGCCTCCTGCTGACGGGGAGACGCTGGCCTCACTGCTGCGCTGCCTCAGAAGCTGTGGGATGCAGGTGTGTCAGCAGAGATGCAGCAGCGCAGTCACCCTGCAACTGCCCCGAGGGGCAAGGCTGGGGCGGTCGGCTCAGGGCCTGGAGTTTGGTCTGGTCCGCTGGGAGCTGTGAATCGTGGCTCCATTGAGAGTTGCCCCCCCCCCGCCCCCACCATACGTGCGTACGTGCATGCACGGGCTGATGGCGCCTGTCCTGTGCACAGGTCTTTGATGAGAAGTACTTCCTGGTGGAAATGGATGACCTGCGGCCGGAGGCCCACCCCCGGCGCGCCTTCGTGTGCCACGCGGACAGCCCCGGCCTCTTCCCCGTGCAGTGGAGCCTGAAGAACGGCGTGCACGTCGCCCCCCCTCCAGGTGCACCCCTGCCCTGCTCTCCCTCGCCCCGGGACTGTCTGCACCTTTTGTCCTCTCTCACCCCGACCCGGGCCCGAGAGGTGTAAATGAGCTTCGGAGTCCAACCCTGCCTGGGCAAACGCTCTAAACTGAGTGAGGGCACTGCTGCGCTCCGCTCTCCCCCGGAGCAAGTGCGGCTTGGTGAGACCTGCGAGGGCAGGCTCCAGCCTGGGGCGCCGGGCTGCTTCGCTCCCTCCTCCTACCTGGCTCGGCCCTCCCCCAGCGTCCTGGGGCTATTGGGACGCTCAGCTCTCTGGACCCCCTCTGAGACGCTGACTCTTCAGAGGGGGTCTTGTGACCAAGCGTGGCACTCAGGACCGCCCTTTTCCTGGTGTCCTCTTGTGCAAGACCGCCTCGACCTGTCCATCGAGGCCGGGGCTCCGGGGCACCGTGGCTACACATTGGGTGGTCACTCTGAGGGCAGCAGTGCAAAGCCACTGGCTGCTCCCTGGGTGAAAGGTGAGGCTCTTCCCTCTTGTGGAGAGCCAGTGCGCAGGTCCCTGGGGTCAGCGCTGACCAGAAGGAGTGGGTTTTTCCCTTCGAGGGTAGTATAGGCTCTTAGATGTAACCTAGTTGAACATGACTGGGAATTTTAGAAACGGTTTTCGGCTTACAAGGATCTGGGCATTATCCGCTTTTCTTATCAGCCAGTCGGATGGTTGGACCAACTCTCTGCCAGTACTGGATGAGGTGGCTTTGGCTGAAACCTGGCCTCACTTTGCAAAGGGTGCCTGCTGGCCACTGGGCTGGAAGTGCTCTTTTGTGCTGGCAGGTTCTGAGTGCCTGGACCTTGTGCCTTCAGTTCACCTCTGTTCACCCTGCAGACGTGGGCCGAGTATGTGCTGCCCAAGAGCCAGGGGCTGGCCTTGTCCCCAGGCACAGAACGGGTTGCTGCTTCCTGGAAGAAGCACACAGGGAGAGCAGCAGGAGACTAGACGTGTCCAGCCCTTGTGTCAGAGAGCTCATGGGCACACACTTGGTCTGCTGGGAGGCCCTGGACACCTGTGCCGGTTGCCTGACCCTGCCTGCTGATCCCAGTGTGAAAGCCCATCGTGGAAGATGAGGGAGGTTTGGGCACAGCCACAGGCAACCTGGTGGCTGTCTTGGCAGCAGAGGGGAGGTGGTAGCTCCTGTCATTAAAGGTGACTTGCCGTCAGGAACCGGAGTGGAGGGCAGCTAGAGCTGGAGGGGGAGGGGCTGGCCAGAGCGCCTGGTATGCGGGCTGTCTCCGTCTTGAGCAGGTGACCCGGTGTCTGAGACACTGGTGGACTGGCCTGACTGCCTGCATGTGGTGGTGCCACGTCAGGGAATCGGACCGGAATGCTCCCATCAGGAGTCACCCAGAGCTGAGCTGGGAGGTCTCTCTGTACCTACCAAGTCCAACCATACGATCCCAAGATGCTTCTGGCATGCTGTGTGAAACTGATCGTGTGGAATAGTGCTGAGATGTGTGCCTTGTTTGATGAAGGCTTGAGAGAGTGTCCAGGGAATGAATCGTCCTCTGATGGACGCTGTGACCGCATCTCATTCTGTTTTCCGGGCAGCTGGGCTTTATTAAATTCCGGGTGCTTGGATGTGCAGGGCGTGGTTCTCCCTCCAAGATGCCTTGGTGATGCATTGGTGCAGCGCTCAGACACAGCCAGCAGCTTCGCAGGAGAGCAGGCCTCTTGGCTGGCTTTCATGAAGACTGTCCACCAGGTCCTCCTCCAGCCTGCAGGGCTGCTGAGGTGCTCTGGTGGGGTTAGTGGGCCAGGTCGGCGGTTCGAATCTGCCTGCTGCTCCTATAAAGCCTCGGGAACCTGCAGGGGCCATTCTTCTCTGTCCCCTACGGTCGGGACGAGCCGGCCTGGGTGGGGTCCACTGCATGGTGGCAGCCCCTTCTCTTCTCCCCGCCAGAAAGCTAAGGTCTCTAAGGAGCAGGCTGGGGTTCAGGTGTGGTTCACGGTCATTCCCCCCACCTAGGCTACCCGAGCCAAGACTTCTCACGGTCATTCCCCCCACCTAGGCTACCCGAGCCAAGACTTCTCACGGTCATTCCCCCCACCTAGGCTACCCGAGCCAAGACTTCGACTGGGCCGACTACCTCAAGCAGTGTGGTGCTGAAGCTGCTCCCCAGAGAAGCTTCCCTTCGGTGAGAGCCCGTCCCCCCAGCTGGCCGCGCGGCTCCCTCTTCCCCCTGGACCGTCGGGTGCAGTGGCGTGAGGGTTCTGATGCTGTGGTTCAGAGAGAAGCCATCCCCACTATAATTACTGCTAGTTCTTAGAAGCATGCCACCGCTGGGGCACCGACGTATTTAACCTGCTAGCTCAGAATTGCTTTTAAAACAGTCTTACTGGGGGCTTGTACAACTCCTCACAATCCATACATACATTCCTAGGTTGTCGAGCACATTTGTACATTTGTTGCCCTCAGCATTCTCAAAACATCTGCTTTCTACTTGAGCCCTTGGTATCAGCTCCTCATTTCCCCTCTCCTGCCCCCTCCCTCATGAACCCTTGATAATTTATAATTATTGTGTCATCTCTTACACTGTCTGACCTCTCCCTTCACCCACTTTTCTGTGGTCTGTCCCCCAAGAAGGAGGTTCTATGTAGATCCTTGTGATCGGTTCCCCCTTCGACACACCTCCCCTCCACCCTCCCGGCATGGCCACTCTCCCCACTGGTCCTGAGGGGTTCATCTGTCTGGATTCCCTGTTTCCAGTTCTTACTCAGAATTACTATCAGTGGAACAACAGTGCAGCATGACGTGGAGGAGACGTTGTCAGACCTCTTGTAGTCGCACCTGTGCACTCGGCCTCCAGGGCCCCGGGGACAGTGCGCACGCGCTGGGCTTACTACAGTTGAAGGAGCCACCGGCTGTTCTACAGGAGGATGACGGGCTTTCAGTCTGGGAAACCATTACCCCACCCCGTGGGGGGGCGGGGCGGGGGGCCAGGAGTGCCAGTCCGCTCGCTGGCCGTGCTTGTGTGAAGATCATCAAGAGGTCAGGCTGGCCACAATGTAGCCGCCATTGTAGGTGGTGCAGGACTGGACAGTGTGGTGTGAGGGCGGCTGCACTTAGCCACGGCGCCCCTGCCCTCAGGGACCGTACCGCCTGCAGCAGCACAGGACAGGACCGTTCCCCTGTTAGGTGACAGGCACCAAAGCAGAGGATGAGGGCAGCTTTAGAGAGGGTGGGGGTGAGGAGGGCTGTGTGTGACTCACAGGATTCCCTCCCTGTTCCCCAGTCCACTTGGGAGCACGAGTTTAAGGAGAACATGAAGCTGGAAGCGGTGAACCCCCTGTTGCGAGAGGAGGTGTGTGTGGCCACCATCATGGGCGTGAGGGGCGCCTACCTGTGGCTTCAGCTGGAAGGTAGGTGCAGCCCCAGGGGGGCCTGCCTGAGGCATCCCTTGGCTTTCCTTGGGGGGGCAGTGCCTCAGTGCGGGCCTGCTAGCAGGGAGGCTGCACCCACACATACCTGCAGCCTCATGGTCCCCTCAGGTGGGACTGGGCTCAGCAGCAGTGGTTTGGGCTTCTAGTCTACCCTGCAATGCCTGAGATGCAGCTTGCAGAGTTAGAGAGGAGCCAAGCACGGGTCTTTCTCAGGACCTTCTAGTTGGTGTTACAGGGCGGACTCTAAGGTAAGGTACTGTATTTTTCAGACTATAGGATACACGCCTCTCCCCCCTCCCAAGTGGGGGAAAAGGATGGTGCATCTTCTGGTCCGAAGGTGTGGAACATTTTAGTATACTGGTACCATTTGATTCGGAGTATTTTTTTCTTGTTATCCTACTCTAAAAGCTGGGTGTGTCTGGGCTGAGCCCCGGTGGCATAAGTGGTTGAGTGCGGGACAGCGGCCCACGGGCTTGGCGGTTCAAACCCAGCGGCAGCTCTCAGGAGCAGCACTGGGTAGCGCCCATGACCACCAGAGGCAGTGATGCCCCCCCCCCCCAAAAAAAATCTTAAAAAAAAAAACCTAGGTGTGTCTTATGGTCAAGTGCATCTTATGGTCCAAAAAATATGGTTCCCTCCAGCCCTTGACTTTCAAGCAGAAAGGAATGTCAGTAGAGAGCCTTGGCTGATAGCGTGTCTTGGTGTGCCCCAATCATGAGCCCAGAGCACAGACACCTCCCTTACTGTAGAGACTGTGCTTACCTCCACTGCACGCGGCAGGACAGGCCGTGGATGGAAGCCTGTGAGTGCTCTGCACAGCCTGCTCCCCTGTGACCCGCAGCCAAGGGCCCAGGCTCTGGGAGACGGAGGATGTCGTTTCTGCCTCTCCCTTGCAGGGCTTGTCTCCACGTGGAGCCTCTGCCTGACTCTCCCAGCAGAGCTCTGTCTGTCTCCGTGCAGGTGTCAGGATGGCATCGAGTTCACACTTGGGAGCAGTTTGCACTACAGTTTTCTGGCTTGATTTCAGGGGCCACTCCTCCCTTCTGTCCCACCCTCAAAGAATCAAGGCAATGTTCTCCTCAAGGCAGGCTGACACCTTTGCCCAGTGATGACAAGAAATTGCCCATGGGCCTGGCTGCCTGTTAGAAGGGCCCCAGCCCAGGAGTGAGCTTCCTGTTGCAGTGAGGCCTCTGGACCTCCCCTGGTGGTGCAAAGTTCAGGCACCGGCCGGCAGTGCAAGCCCACCAGTCAGGCCAGGAGACATGGACGAGGCCATCTGCTCTCCCTGAAATGTAGAGCCTGGGAACTTGGGGCAGTGGGTGTGCCCCTGTGGTCTGCTATGCACCGCACACAGCCCTGCTATGCTTCCTTCATGCCAACGCGCGCGCACGACGTGTGTCTCAGGACCCCTGCTCAGACGCTGTGCCTGTGCAGCAGCGGAAGCTTGTCTGTGGGGCGCGCAGTTCCCAAACGTCTGACTGCCTGACGTAGCCGTGTGCCTTTCCCCTCCACCCAGGTTCCAGGAAGCCCATCCCTGAGTTCATCGTGAGTGTCGAATCCATGGATATATTTCCTCTGGGCTGGTGTGAAACCAACGGGCACCCACTCAGCGCTCCCCGACGGACACAAGGTGCCTGTCTGTTTGGGCTAGGGGTGAGGTGGGTGATGGCTGGGTGGAGGGGGCCAGTGGAGGTGTGTCCTGCAGACACACACGCACAGATGCACATGTGCACATAGACTCATGCACACACACATGCACCCGTGCACCCACATGCTCAGGGTGGCTGTGCCCCTCCCGGGTGCCCGCTGGGAGTTGAAATGGCCTGGATACCAGCACTGTCCCCCCCAGCAGTCAGGTAGACCGGCGGGCTCTGACACTGATGCATGCATAACACATACCCGAACGTCCCCTCTGGTTTTATCCTTGACATTGGCTATTATTTAACTTTTAAAGTTTTGTGTGTTTTCCAAGGTGTGTCTTTTTCAAAGTTTTATTGACACTCCGTCCTCAGATCGTCCAATCCAGTAGCGCAGTCTGATGGAGAAGTATAGTACAGTCACCACCACAACTAGTGGCAGACGTTTCCTTCTGCCTGTGCTCATCGCTAACTGTGTGGTTTTCTTCGTACAGTGTACAAACAGCGCAAAGTCGCAGTGGTCCAGCCAGAAAAACAGTAAGTCATGGAATGGCGTGTTTGACCTCGGGAAGGCAGCCGGTGGGGATGGGAGAGAGCGTTCCAGCCCTGCCCCTTCCTCAGACAGCACGCCGCAGTCCCGACTTCTGACCACGACTCCCAGGCTCCGTGTCCTTTTGACTGGATTAAGAGTTTTTTTTGCTGCCAATCGGAAATATGATGTACCACAGTCCGGGAAAAAAAAATTTTTTTTTTTGAAGTAGAAGACAGTCATCTGAATGAGCAGACACCTGCACAGGGCAGTGGGCGTGAACCTCCCCAGCCCCTGGGGCTGACCTCCACCCACCGCTGAGGGACTCAAGAGCCCCGGGGACACGTGCCTGGGTTTCAGCATCTAGCTGACCCTAGCTGTGTCCTGGGTCAGGAGGTCTCGTCCTGGGCACTCTACTGACGCTTGGGGACAGGCCATGTGTTAACAGTGGGACTGCCCTTTTCAACGTAGGGTGTTTAAGAACATCCCTGATTTCTCCCCACCAGATGCCGGTAGCACCTGCCCCTGCCCCCGCCTCCAGGTGTAGCAAACAGAAATGCCTCTACAACAGTGGTTCTCAACCTGTGGGTCGCAACCCCTTTGGGGGTCAAACGACCCTTTGGCAGGGGTCACCCGATTCATAACTAACAAAATGACAATGATGAAGTGGCAACAAAGATAATGTTATGGTTGGGGCCAGGGTCACCACCTCATGAGGAACAGTGTGGAAGGGTCGCGGCCTGAGGAAGAGTGAGGACTGCTGCTCTGGGGTTTGATCGCAATATCACTTGGAGCTGCCCCGCTCGCTTTGCAAGGAAGGTTATGGGGTTGACCAGCCTGGAAACGAAGGGAAAGTCAGACACACCCCTGCTGAGCCCCGTCCAGCTCTCAGTGGCTCTGTAGGACAGGGCACCGTCTGGAGGCTTCCCCAGGCTGTCACCTGTTCAGAAACAGATGGCCTCGGCTTCCCCCCATGGAGTGGCTGCTGGGATCGAAGCCCTGACCTTTCAGTTAGCAGCCATGCTTGTGACCATGGACCCACCAGGGCTGGGAGAAACTAGGTGGCTGTAACGAAGAAAACGCATCTTGGACTTTTCCTTCACTTGCTTGTCCAGACTGATCCAAAGTTAGGACGATTTCTTCAAAGGTTTTTAAGAATGTTTTCTAGCTGACATTGTATAGAGAGTAATTCTCTAATTTTTCATAACACCATTAGTCTTTAATTTTAAAACTAATGGAAGATAGCAAATCCTTTGTACGTTACATATATACATATATACTGTTCTGTTTGATGACTCTTTAAAAAAAAAAAGAATGTTTGTTTCCTGCTTATATGAATGAGGGAAAAGGGTGCTTTGAACATATCCCAGTACTGTCCACAGACTGTCTTAAGAGCTCACCAGTCCTGGTACCTGGAGTTTTCTCAACAATTCCTGTGACAATAGCCCACCACAGGCCAGCTAAACTCCCTGAGCAGGAAGCCCCCGGTGGCGTAGACTTCCAGTCTTGCAGGCGTGCTTTCTCCTTGGTCCTGACAGCAGAGACGGGCCCTCGCCCTGGACTGACTATAGGTGTCCTCTCTCTCTCTCACTCTCACTGCGTGTGTGTGTTCTCTGGACCTAGGTTACCGTCCTCCAGGGCTGCCCCTGAGGGTCCGAAGCGTCAGGAGCCGCACCCCACAGACTCAGGTATGAGCCCTTCTCCCCTTAGGGAGGCTAGGAGCCCCTGCTG
>PVJH01036637.1:0-18610 GCA_004026705.1 Nesogale talazaci | reverse complement strand
CTGAAAGGGAACCGGGGCTGCAATGTTGCTAAGCTGAGTGGTTTCAGGCAAGGGCCCTTCTCTGAGCCTCAGTTTCCTCATCCGTGGATTGGGTATAGTAATCGAGTCCACGACAGTATTCTTAAGTGGGGTCCAAACTCCCTGCCATCAAGTCGATTCTTACTGGGGGCAACCCTACAGGACACAGCCAAATTGCCCAAATTGCTGGGAGTTTACATCTTTCTAGGAACAGACAGCCTCCTCCTCCTCCTCCTCCTCCTCCTCCTCCTCCCCTTCCTCCTCCTCCCACAGAGTGGCTGGTGGGTTCAAAAAGCCGACCTTGTGGAAAGCAGCTCAGATTACACGGGGTCAGGCATGCAGTGGCTTGGGTCTGGCTTAGGGAAACTTGGAGCAATGTTAGCTGATAGTATTCTTTTCCAATCACACGTCTGCTCCCCTGAAAGTGAGATTCTGCCAACGTCACAGATGTAGACAGGCACACAGACACAGCCTTACCTTTCAGTTTCTCCCCGAACATGGTCAGGAACACGGTAAAGTTAATGGGACCTGGAGCCTCTTTGATCATTTCATCAATTTCTTCATTTTTCACGTTCACCCGCCCTACAGCAAGAAACACAGCCAGTGGTCCTTAACTGGGAGGGAGAGGGCCAACAGGACACTGGCAATCGCCTTCCTGGCAACTAGTGTGGGGAAACCAAACCAGGAGCCCAGGTGGGCGAGTGGCTGCTCGTGCTGCTAAAAGCAAGGTCAGCAATTCAAATCCACCAGTGCTGCTCAGGAGAGAAAGGAGTTACAGCCGAAACTCAGGCAGTCCTTCCTTTCTTACTGGGTCGCTGTGAGGCACCATCCACTTTATGGCAGTGAGTTTGGTTTGGTTTGAGGGTAAGGAATGGTCACTTCAATGGGTGGAGACAAGGGCACACGGGGGAAGATGTTCTTAACAGTATTGCTTCTAATTCCCAGAAAGTGGTACCGACTGTATACTCGAAACATAGAGGGTTAGTGATTCAGGAGACAGCCACTTTACAACCTGGAACACTTTATGGATGCATTTTTCATCCAGCGGGAAAGGCACAGAGTGTAAGCAAGCCTTTCTCAGGTGAAGGTGGGGGAGAGAGATCAGCAAGGGAAGAAATATAGTTATAATACGGTTTCTGCTCTCTTGGAGATTGTAGGGGATTCTATTCCACCTACAATCAGCCCATCTAGCACCTTTTTGCAGATGAGAAAAAGCCACCCCTTATTAAAAAGACGGTTATGTTCTAAATAGAAAAACCCATAGTGACCAACAGAGGCAACCAGAGTTCTGGAAAGTTGCGCAGGGCCTGGCCTACACTGCTATTTATGGTGGCCCTGCGTTCCTGGAGATGAGGGGAGCAGATTGACTTCTGTTACTTGCAAAGTTCTGTGCACCCACGTTCCCACTCTCATGATGTTAAAATCAAAATGTGAGGAATGTTTCTTGAAGCAAACAAACATCCCCAGGTACATCGAGAAACACGAGCACGGAGATGCAGTCTTGAGGGTAGAAGGGGCTTTAAGGGTTTGCTTTCCCCTTTATACATTTCTGAGTTTTCCAAATTCTTTTTTGTGTGTGAGCTGGTATTCCCTTCAAAATTGTATGGATGTTATTTAACCGAAAAGAAATTTGTCTTCAAAGCTAACGTCTTGGGGATTGACCAGTTCTTGAATGTGTTGGATGGCCCCACCTCTCACCCTGAGCAAGCAGGAAATCCTGGGATGGGGGCTGGGCGGGGGGGGGGGGGGGGGGGGGGGGGGGGGGGGGGGGGGGGGGGGGGTGAGACGCACCGAGAGCTGCGAAGGTGTCTCTCAGGTCGTTCTTGTCAATGAAGCCATCTCTGTTCTGGTCCATGATGGTGAAAGCCTGTGAAAGAAGATGGGGAGATGGGGACAGGGCGGGAGGGGTGGGTGGTGGGTGGCAGCGGGGGTGGGGAGGCTGACTCACCCAGGAGAACTGTGGCAGGGTCTCCCAGGGGCTGGGCCCCAGGCTGGGGGAAGTGAGTGGGATCTTCACGTAGCCTTGCAGGACATTACATAACGAACCAGAGGCTGAAGACAATCTGGGCCCTGGTCAAAAACCTGAAGTCTGACACAGGACCACACAAAGATGCGGCAGCTGGTTGCCGTGGAGTCAGTTGGGACTCAGAAAGAGGGGTTCGCAAGAACTGCTGGGGAGCAGGGTCCCGGGCTTACACAGGGGAAGGAGCCAGGTGGTCGGGTGGTGTACGTATCGGTTTCTAGGGGATGTCCAGGATGAGCAAACCCCCTGAGAGTAGATTGGTGGTTGCCTAGGGGCTGGGAGACTGAGCCGTGGGGGTGCACATGTAACTGAAGGATAAAGACGTCGTTGTCGTCGTCGATGGGCCCTCACTGCGAGCCTCACCTCCTTAAACTCCTGGATCTGGGTCTGCTCGAACATGGAGAAGACATTGGAGTTGGCGCCCTCTGCTCTCTTCTTGGCTTTCTTGGGTGCCTGGGAAAGAGTCGAGGGTGGAATGAGTCCCAGGGGAGAACGAGACAGCTGAGTCAAGTGAGTTCCCCCAGAGGAATGGTCCACCCCCCCAGAACCATCAGGGATCAGAGGCCACAAAGCCACGTTCCTCCACAGCAGCCTGGACTTTCTCCAGGGATGGAGGCCACAGGGTGCAGGAAACAGCCTAGGCAGGAGCCCGCCTCTGCTTTTACCCCGGGGGTGTTTTCACAGAAAGTGGAAACGCCCCACAGAGAATTGACTGGGGGGAGAGAGAGTCATGCTCATTGGACTGTGGAGGAAATGACAATTTTTCAGAGTGTTAAAACCCAACTGCCCCAACGTTCCTTTGACCCACGGGATCATGAAGTCTCCTCTGTTCCCGTCTCATGTCTCTTCTGCCTTTAAATAACAGCAGCCAGCATTAGCTACATCCAGCACGGTGTCCTAAGCACTTCATACAGTTTCATTCCATCCTCACACCTGCTCTGTCAAATATATGCTCTTATTTTAAGAAGCATTGGTGAGGGCTCAGGGAAGTCACTTGCCCAAAGTCACCCAGCCTTGCAAAGATGGAGCTGGAGCTGAACCTACAGTATCGGCAAAGAATATTGACTATGTCACGGGCTGCCCGAAGGACCCACAGATTGATCTTGAAGGAAGTACAACCAGAAGGCTGCTTAGAAATGGGAGTGGTGAGCCTCCATCTCCTGGACTTTGGATGTGGTATCAGGAAGGACTGGTTCTATGCTTGATGGTGGAGGGAGGATGGGAGGCAGGGAAGAAAAGGAAGACCCCTGAGAAGATGGACTGACACAGTGGCTGCCACAATGGGCTCTCACCTAACGGTGCGTGAGGCTGGTCCAGGAGTGGGTGGGTGGTGGTTTGCGCTGTTGTACATGGGGTGGGGTCACCGTGAGTCCAAACCGACAAGAAGACCCCTGACTGCAGGGCCGACTGCAGACTTCCTTGCCCTAACTGGCCTGGGTTTAGGTGAGGCCTGTCTGGTTTGGGACACCCGACTAAAGCAACACAGGAGAAAGGTTTTCTATTTGCGAGTTTAAAAGGTGAACACACAAAAACATCTGTCTCTCTCCACCCGCCAGCCCCAGCTGCCTGAACAAGAGCAGAGAATTAGAGCATGATCCTTAAAAGTGCTCGATCCCATCTGCAAGCCCTGGGAGTTATTGATTCTGCAGGAGGTCAGTTGGCAAGCCAGAAAGAAGCCAGCTTTTTGGTTCTGCTTCTGCGAGTCCCGCCTGACACTATGGGAGGCTTATCGTGGCACTGATGGGGATTCCTTGGGGGTGCATGCAGCAAACCGTGTTTGTCCCACAAGGCTCTGGGGTCACTGGCTGGTGTTCTTCTCCTTGGCACATAGGTAGTATTTTCTCTACCCCCCTGCCCCGGTAGCATCACTACTCACCATGGCGAAGAGGACGGAGCGACCCCAACACGACCTCGGCTCCTGGGCAGAACTCCACTGGCTGCATGGCTCGCCTCAGCCCTGGGATAATAAATACTTCCTCCCTGGGGTTTAAAAATAACCCCATGACCACTTTTGGCAGTAATAGGTGAGGCAGACGCCACCTACTGCCCTCCCACCCCACCCCATGCCTTTCTTCTGAAATAATGGCAGCTCACTCATCGCTGGGTGACACGTGAGACCTGAAAAGGCACTCAAGGTCAAAGAGGCTGCTGCTAGGTTGCAGGGGAAGATGCTGCAGGCTCCGGGTAGCGCTGAGCCACACTTGTGCCTGTCAGTTTGGGGATGGAAAATGGCAGGGAGAGGCGCAGGGCCCTGTGCACCGTGGTCTTCAGGCTCCAGGTCCACCCCAGGGCCTTTGCACCCGGGTCTCTTCAACTTGGGGAATACTATCCTCCCAGTTGGTCCATACACTCCCTCCCTTCCTCCTGCAGCCTTTGCTCAAATGCCACTTTGGGGGGGTGAAGCCGCTTGACCACCACCCCACAACACTTAAACAGCCTCCCTGCTGCCCTCCAAGCTCATGCTGTGCCGTTTCTCTGCAGGAACAGGACAGTGGGCTGGAGGGAGGGATGGCTAGAGAGGCAGCACCAGTGCACTGCTGATTCCAAAACTTAACAACCCTGCAGGACAGAGTGCAACACCTCCTGAGGGCTTTCCAAGGCTGTGCATTTTTACTGGAGCCCCGAGGGGCTGGTGGCTTTGCTTCACCCACTGTGCCCCTAGACCTCCTTTAGATAAGTCACCGGCTGACCAGAAAGGGAGTGATTTCAGGCCCTTCCCAAGCACCTTAGAAGAAAGGGCTGGCAACTTCTACGGAAAAGAGAAGACCATTGATATTTCCTGGGGCACAGTTCTGCCTGTCATATGTGAGCAGCAGTCAGAATCGGCCAGGTACCTCTCCTCCTGAGTCTTTAATGACGAAAGTTGTTTCCCCAAAACATTTTGAAAAGCTGTCTTTTCTGGTACATGCACTCAAATGTATGCACACGCGTATACACCCACATGTACACATCCGTGCTCCCACGTACAGATGCACAAATCAAAAGGGGTTTTGCTGAACCCACCAGGATGTGTGTTTTCCTGGCTAATGGGCACACCATGGGTTTTTGCTACAAACCACTAAGCGGATAAGGTTGTGCCGGTGCAGTGGCCAGGCATATGGAGGGAGGAAAGCCCCCACCCCTTCCCCGGGAAGATTCAGGGGTTAGGGCATATAAGTATGGCCCCCCAAGGACACCCTTAGTGGCTGGGACTTTGGAAGGGAGACTTTTTGTTCTACTGGGGCTTGGGAAGCACATCTTCAGGAATGGGTAGGGACTCAATAAGGAGGTGGGGTCTCTAGCCCGGCAGTGATCATTCAGAGTCTCTGTTTTTCGTGTGGAAAGCAGAACTCACGGTGGTGATGTGGATGGTTACTGCGCTCGCGCTGGCTGATGATGGATGACCCTGCACAGTGTGAGGCCACCCAGAGTACCGTGGAAGAAAGGCCTGGTGATCTATCTCCAACAAGGGGGCCGTTGAAGACCCTACAGAGTACAGTTGCCTGGGATACCCGGGGTCACCATGCATCTGAATGACTCAACAGTTACGGGTTATAACATGGGGGAAATGTTTTTCAGCGTCAGCTTCCGGGGAGAGGGGCAGGCGGTGGGCAAGCCAAGTGGGATGAAAACACTCCCCCAAGGGTGGCCATCTTGTTTATCGCAGACAGGGCCCTGAGAGCATCTGCTTTATCCTCCCAGCAGGGCTCCTGACTCCTGCTGTACTGAAGCAAACAAGGATCAAACAAAAAACTCCCCGAATGGCTTGGAAACCTGACACAGAGCAAATCCAAACTTTTAGAACAACCAGAAAATAAGTCGAGATTATCAGGCTCCAGCTGTCCCGGTAACCCAGGACTACATCTTTAAAATAACACAGATGTACTATTTTGTGATCTAAGAGGTCAGATAAGGATCCTTGGGGGCGCAATGGGTCAAGGAGTGGGCTGCTAACTGCGAGGGGCGGCAGTGTGAACCCATTGGCCAGTCAATCAGAAGGAGCAACGACGCCTCCATCAGCTCAGGTTGGTTTTCAGCTTCCAACCTTGCCCTGTAGGGTCACTGTGAGTTCAAGTTGGCTCTTTGCAGCAGTGGCGGAGGTCCAAGGGTAATGTGGAGAGTCCGCGAACAGACCACGGCTCAGCCATCATCGTGAGGATGGGCACAGGTCTGGGCAGGGTTTTCTAAGGTTGCGCAGAAGGTACTCTAATGGACTTGAGGGCACGTATCAACAAGAACAAGGGGTGGAGGAAAACGGACACGTTCCCAGCTCCTGCCTTCGCTGGCTGGAGGCCTCTGATACCAGCTTCTCCTCGTCCATGTTACAAGAGCCCTTTGGAGGACTGGCCCTCTGGGATAATTGAGGCTAATCGCCCTACCTCAAGGTCCTTAATCACATCTGCCAGGTCCCTTTGGTCAGGCAGGGTGACATACTCATTCATAGGTACTGGGACTTGGGCTTAGGTGCTATGCAATAGCATTCACAACAATTAAATGTACACGTTAAAATTCATTGAACTATGCACTCCAAAAAGTCAACTTTACTTAGTGATGGTTACAAAAAACATTCTCGAGTGTTTGAAAAGAAGGGAGAAGGAGAAAGAAAAGACAGACACAAGATCTACAGGTGTGCTCTGCATAGAGGCAGTAATAAATTGGACCCCAAACCAGAAGCCATGCATTCATCACTTAAGCATTTATGGGAACCCATCTGTTGGGGCCTTGCTCTTTCTAGGAACGACACTTCATTCAGGTGAAGGGAGACAGGTAGATTAACCTTAACTTTGAGCAAACTTCGGCTGTTTTCTGGTCCATCTGGTAGTGTAGTAGGGTGTTGATTTGACTATTTTTAAAAACCCAGGTCGTGGATCTTGTCACTACCAGAACACCTCATGGGGGTGTCATTGGGAACCGGAGGCGGCTTCCTGGAGTTTCAAGGCTCACATTGCATCCAGTGAGGGAGTGTACTGGACCCACCAGAGAGAAGCACCGAAGTCCTAAACCCTGGAGCCTGAGACTGTGCCTTAGTTGGGAAATTGGGTCTCTGAAGATGTTACTGGTTTGGTTTCTCAAGTTTGTGGTGTACCACACCCAGCACACTCTTTCAGGTTGATCACAAAACACTCAGGGCTTCGGCTGACACCCCACACTTGTACATGAGGGACCTTCCTATGGCAACCCCTCAACCTGTGTGTGCACTGAGACGTCTTGGTGATATTTGTGATGTACGCAGCTGGCACCTGGAATAAAGTCCCAGAGTTCTAGCCGAGTAGGAGTGCCAAGGACCAAAAAACGATTTTTGGTTGACTGAACGATTCCCCCCATGCCACTCAGTCCAAAGGACCAAACGAATCACCAAGGACAGAACCTGAAGCTGTTCTCAGGTGGCTTCTGTCTGTGGCCCTTCAGCTTTCAGTCAGTTGGGTCAGCGGGAAGCCAGCCTCTCCCTGCCTTTGGGCTCCTTGCAGTTAGGTGCCCTTGAGCCGGTTCCGACTTAAGTGGTCCAGTGCACAATGGAACAAAACACTGCCCAGTCCTGTGCCAACCCCCTCGCAATCAGGCTTATGCTTGAGTCCACTGTTCCAGCCACTGGGTCAGTCCATCTCGTTAGAGGCCTTCCTCTTTTCCTCTGCCCCGCTACTTTTCCAAGCCTGATGTCCTTCTCTGGTGACTGCTCTCTCCTGAGCACATGTCCAAATAACATGGGATAAAGCCCCTCTCTCCATCCTGGCCTCTAAGGTACATTCCGGACTTGGAAAAGTTTTAACTCGGACCTGGTGGCAGGGAGGTAAGGGGGGAGAGGGACAATTTAAAATGCATCCCCTTTGCAGGTACCTTCTTTTCTTTAGCTCCTGGAATTAGATCTCATTCCATAAAAAGTGGGGGTGGGGGACCCCTGTCCACAGTGGTATTACTAACCTGTTCAAACAGGGGGAACAACTTAGAGGAGGGCAAGTGGTTACACAACTCGAAGGGTGTCATCAGTGTGGCCAAATTCTAAAATGAAAACTGTCCAGTAGCTCAGAGGCACTCCTGTGCCCTTAGCCTTCCCGTGCAGAGTTAATCGGGTGGCAGACGATACTTGGAGCGGAGCCTGGCACCGTTCCCTGTGAGGACTAGTGGGACATAAGCTGGTGTATCTGGCCAACTCGTGGAATGTCCCTCTAAGTGGGGTGGTGAAGTCAGCTGTCTCCTGAAAGAACAAAGGCACACGGGACCCTGCCAGCTCAAAGCCAGGTGGCTGATGGACTCTGTCACCAAGTGATACTGCCTATCTTCTCCTGTCAGGGCCCCCAGGCATCAGTGAACGCCGCCAAGCAGGGGAGGTGGCTTTTCCAGCAATTACCTTAAAAGTGAGAGTTGAGTGGACAGGGGCCCCATGTCCAGCAGAGATGGGTCAGCAGCACTGTGGGGCACCCACTGGGCACGGAGTGTGACCTGGGCAAGTAACGGCAGCGCTCTGTGCCTCGGTTTTTCTCATCTGTGGTATGGGGATAGTGGTGACACTCCTTATGAGGTTCGAACGAGTTATTCATTCTTGGAAAGTGCTAAGATACTGCTGGGTTTGCATAAGTGCTTAGTAAACGTCCGTTATTATTCCAGTTTGCTGGCCAGGTACCCAGGTGCGGGGAGACAGGATAGAAGTGATACATGCAGGTGAGTCTATCCCCTTCCCCATCCTTTTTCCATGGATAGTGACACGTAGGTACCCGGCCCCAAATCCTCAGCTCTCTTTGATTCTGCCCCTAAACTGATTGCAAACCCATTGCTCCGCAGCCCTATCACAGTTTCAATCCCGAGTTGATTTTCAACCTCCTTTCTCTGGTCTATCCACTCCCACCGTTGACACTCTCCCACCCCACCCTTCCCCCAGGCCCAATTCCAATAATGACCTGCGGGTTCTTAGAAACCTTGGTGGTTTCCCACTACCCCAAGGTTGAGGGTTTGTGGTTATTACTGGTTCCCTTTCCAGTTTCATGTCCGACTCCCAGCTCCTCCTCACTCTTCTGGCCTCTCCCACAGAGCATCTCGGGAGCAACTGCTGTGCAGTCCCAGACACTCATCACTTGTGGAGGGCTTTCCTGCTTCAGAGAAGGGCTGCTGGAGGAGGAAGGGCACATGAGGGCTGGCTGAGTTACAGTAGACAGGGGCTGGGTCCTGGAGGCAAGTTAACATTGGGCAGGATCCTTGTGGGTTGGTGGTAGGGACTGAGAGAAGCAGGGCCACCCACTGAGGTCAGCACTCAGTCCCTGCACCATGGGCTCACCAAACTGCGAGCACAAAAGAAATCGGTGAGTCCTCCTTATCTTAAGCTTCCTGTGGGCCAGGCACTGTTGCTGAGTGCTGTGACCTTCATCTGACTTAGTCACGTCAGCCTTAAACGGAAGATATTAACATTAGAGCCATGACCCAGATGACAGTACTGAGGATCAGTGAAGAGCAGTCACTTGCCAAGACCCAACTCCTAGAGCTGGCAGAACCGGGATTTGAACCCAGGTTGTCTGACGCTACCATCTGCATTTTTTTCTTGCTGTTTTCTGGACTTGACAAGAAAAAATGAGGCAGCCAACTTCCCATAAAGATTTACCCACTTGGAAGCCTTCTGGGCGGTTCTACTCTGTCTGAAGGGTCACTATGAATTGGAATCAGCTTGTTGGCTCTCACGACCTCCAATGACCCAGTCCCAGGCAACGTTGGTATTGTAGCCCTTGGTCATCTGTCTCCCTGTGTGGGGCACAGAGGTCCCTCAGACTGTCCCTGGTTTTTGCCAGTGTCCTTGAGATGACCGCCACCTACCCGTGCCCGCCTGCCCTGTGGCCCAGCTGTCTCGGTGGCATGCCTGACCTTTGCATTGTACCCCCAGTGACCTCCAGATACCAACAGCAGCTGCCCTGCCTGGCTGTGGGAGCCCCTTTGTGGAAGAATGTGGCATGGTGACAGCCCAGCCTGGTCACCCCTGCCCCAGAGTGGAGCTATATAAAGACCACACTCTTGATTTACTAATCATCTGATCCAACGTTCTTGGGTGAAGGACCTTTGGACCTTTCAACAGGTCTGCAGCTAGCCCTTGAGCTTTGCAGGGGCGGGCCCATGTCCCTTCCCCAGGGCAGATAACAACATGGGGCTTCAATTCTAGGGTAGCTCTCCAAGCCTTGGCACTCTGGGGATCAACCAGTCTTTGTGTGGGGCTGTCCTGAACCTTGTAGGAGACTGAGTGGCATCCTTGGATTTCCTCCCTTGAGGCTACTGTTGTGACAATCCAAGGAATCCCAGGGATCTCCAAATGTTTCCTGGGGGAGAACTGGGCCTGGGTGAGGACCACTAGGATGGCTCTGTTAGTTCATGGTCGCTGACACCCAGACCAAGTGCTCCCAGGAAGAGCCCTCTTCTCCTTCCTCTCGATGGCCACAGTTGCTGTTGGCATTTGTTTGTCTGATCAATGGTCCCTTGGTTGGAGAGGGAGCTCGGCTTTGCAAGGCCTGCCTTGCTCACTATGGCTTTCCCCCAGATCTCAGGACAGAGTCTGGTACTTAGTAGGACCTCAATAAATATTTGTTGCACAGTGGAATGATTCCCCGATGGCAGCATTCGTTGCATTCTGCCTTGTCATCTTGTTAGTCTATCTCCTTTTCTAGAATTTTCCATCCCTAGTTCCTATTTCTTTGGATCTTGGTTCTGGCACACAGTTGGTGACTTGTTCCATAGAATGGAATTCACCAGGATCCAACAATGGCTCTGGGCAAAAGTTCAGTATGTACAATGACTGTCTCCAAGGACAGAAGTGACCGATTCACTCTCATTCCCCACTGCCCGACCCCAACTCAGGGTGCAAATTCTGCCCAAGACTCTCTAGATCCATCTCCTTTGGGAATGAATTGTGGGAAGGCATGGCTGATCAATAGCATCAGGATGATAACTCCAGGAATCTTTCTGATTTGAGTATGGACTTCACTGTTTATCTCTGCCTCTCCTACCCAATTGTGCTAGAGAGATCTAGGATTCCAAGTCTCCTCCCCTGTCCACTGTAACTGGGTACTGTGATTGATTAATAATATCTGCCATGGATACTAGACCAAGGGTGGTGGCATAGATGCCATGCATTTTCTAGTGTCCTTTGAGTACTAGGAGAGAAATGAAGTTCTAGGGTAATGCATGGTGAAGAGAACAAGAATGATCTGGGGGTGATGGGGTGGATTGGGCCCCATGAAGGAGCAATTATATTTCTCCAGGAAACACTTCAGTTGGCCCCCTTTTCCTGGGTGAGTTTGGACACAGGAGCAGGGGCCTGAAGGATTAAGGGAGAGGGTGTGCTAATATCTCCATAACCTGGCCAAGGACTAAAGCATTTCATAGGGACGAAAATAGGCAGGGAGAGGAGAAAGACAAAGAGGGATGGATTATGGAGTCTGTTCTGGAATGAAGGTGTGAGGCCAGCGAGAGACTCGGAGGTGAGTCATGGTTTCACAAAGGGAACAGGATTCAGGGATGGATCTGGTGCTGCCGGGTGCCATGCCCAGAGACCATCCTCAAGGTGAACAGGCAAATAAGTCTTTGTGCAGATGCAGAAGTCAGGCCGGGAGCGGGAGTGTGGATTGGTCCAGGGTTGTTGGGAAGCTTGACATGTCAGGAGGGCATGTCTGAGATTTTATTGACTCTCTTCTCACGCTCCCAAGACGACACTGGTAGGTCTCGGGAGCATGTGCTCACTTTCCCATACACTAAGCAGACGGTGGCAGGGGTCACAGGCCCTCCTCTAGACCAAACCTGATCTGTTTCTTTGCAGATCAATTGTGCTCTGCTCAATTCCAGAACACAACACTGTTCTGTGAGCAAGGGAAAAGATGGCAAAGAAATTTGGGATAAGCAAGGAATAAAAATAAAAAAATAAACCACTGTTGTGGGTTGGTTTTAACTCACAGAGACCCTATAGGACAGGGGAGAGCTGCCTCAGAAGGACTGTAAGACTGCAGCTCTTTATGGAAGCAGGCAGCTTCTTCTTTCTCCCGAAGAGCAACTTGTGGGTTCAAAGGGCTCACCTCCGGGCCAGCGGCCCAGTGCTTAACTTGCTGTATCACCAGAGCCCTAACAAGTTCCTCAAGTCCCCAAACCAAACCCATTGTCACCTCAGGTTGATTCTAACTCAGTGATCACAGTAGGGCTCCAAGACTGGAAATCTTCAAGGAACACAGGCCTCATTGCTCCGTCAAGGAGCAGCTAGTGGGTTTGAACTGCTGACCTTGTGGTTAGCAGCTCAAAGACTAACCCATGGTCCACCACGGAACACACATGTTCTGCAATCAACGGTTCTGCGACGAAAAGAGTGAAACAAATGAATTGCTTCCATAGATGTAGGACTTTTCAGGGCTGTTAGCAATCATGTTGACTGTTAATTGAGCACTTTTTTTTAACCATTCATTTGTTCTTTTTGTTTTGTTTTGTTTTGGCATCACTGCCTTCTGGTGGTAGGAGTAGGAGGTCCAGCCTTACAGATGGATTTGAACTTCCATCCCAGTGGGCCGCAGTCCTGTGCACAACCACTATGCCACCAGGGCTCAGTCCATTTGTTCATTAAAAAAAAATCATTTTATTGAGGGTTCGTACAACACTTATCACAAGCCATACATCTAACCATTGTGTCAAGCTCATTTGTTGCCATCATCATTCTCAAAACATTTGCTTTCTATTTTAAGCCCTTGGTATCAGTTCATTTCCACTCCCTCCCTCCCCTTACCTCCTTCCTTATAGACCCTTGATAATTGATTGATAAATTATTATGTTGTCATATTTTACACTGTCTGGTGTCTCCCTACACTCACTTTTCTGTTGTCCGTCCCCCAGAGATAAGGTTACATGTAGATCCTTGTAATCGGTTCCCCCTTTCTACCCCACCTTCACTCCACCCTCTGGGTATCACCACTCTCACCACTGGTCCTGAAGGGATCATCAGTCCTGGTTTCCCTGTGTTTCCAGCTCCTATCTGTACCAGTGTACATCCTCTGGTTTAGCCAATTTGTAAGGTAGAATTGGGATCATAATAGTGAGGGATGAGGAGGAGGAAGTATTTAAAAACTAGAGGAAAGTTGTACGTTTCATTGTTGTTACACTGGATCCTGATTGGTTGCCTTCTCCCCATGACCTCTCTGTAAGGGGATGTCCACTTGCCTACAGATGAGCTTCAGGTCCCCAATCTGCACTCCCCCTCATTCATAATGATATAATTTTTGTTTCTTGATGCCTGATACCTGATCATTTCAATACCTGTGATTACACAGGCTAGTGTGCTTCTTCCATGTGGGCTTTGTTGCTTCAGAGCTAGATGGTCGCTTGTTTACCTTCAAGCCTTTAAGACTCCAGATGCTTTATCTTTTGATAGCTGGGCACCATCAGCTTTCTCCACCACATTTGTTTATGCACACATTTGTCTTCAGCAATCTTGTGGGGCAGCTAAGCATCATGGAATATCAGTTTAATAGATCAAAGTGTTCTTGCCTTGAGGGAGTACTTGAGTGTTCATCTGCTACCTTAATAATAAACCTATACACAGAGTCACATGGATCTCTTTCCCCATCATTCTAAATACATATATTTACATAACTGAGCGCTTTTTAGTTGCTTTGCACGAAACCAGACCAAACTCACTGCCATTGGGTCAAGGCTGGCTCACAGTGATACCATTGTGGGTTTGTGGAACCATTTACCAGAGTGGAAAGCCCAGACTTTCTCTGAGAAAATGGTATTTTTGAACTGCTGACCATGAAGATTGCAGCTCAAATTGTAACTACGTCACCACCAGGGCTCCTGGCGATGTACTAAATGTTCCATATATACCATCTTGTTTGATCAGTACACAGACAGAGCTCAGAGACATTGCAGGCTTGAGTCCAGACCACTGCAATAAAGTGAGTCAGTCACTCCAATGTTGGGACTTCCCTTGCCTATGAAGAAATGGTTACACCTGATGGTGGTCTGTATCAAACCTTTTAAATAGGGGCCAGTTCACTACCCCTCAAATTGTTGGAGGGCTGGACTATAGTTAAAACAAACAAACAAACAAACAAACAATGAACAAATTCACTCAGGTCCAGGATGTTAAGCAGAACAGGCAGTGGCGGCTAAAACACCTGGTGGCTGGATAAATGTCCTTGGTGGGCCGCATGTGGCCCGTGGGCCATAGTTTGAGGATGCCTGGTCTATACAGTGTATACTGTGTGTAATTGCAGTTTACAAAGGTTTGGACTATCATGACCTAGACTCCAATGGGACAGGGACACTCAGTGACCTGGAGTGACTTGGGGAAATGGTGCTGACAGACTTGCTGGATGCAGGGTTGCGATACACTTTTCATTCATTAAAAAACGCAGCATCTGCCACGTGTGAGGCAGCAAGGTTAGTCAGTCTGTACTGATGTGCTGGGTAACGGAAGGGGACGCCAAGAGCGAGGACAAAGCCAGGATTCAAACACAGGACGCTGACCCTGACCACAGAGGAAACAGCAACCGAAAAGAACAATTGGCTTTACTTTGCTGAAAGCTTGGAAACTTCTCACCTCTCTTGTCATCCTTGCCTCTTCCAAGGTCGACCCTTTTCAATACCAGAAGAATAATTCTGCTTTAATATGGTGCCCTTAGTGTGAACTCCTCAAATCGAAGTCTATTCCATTCTTCTTTTCCATAGCACCTGGCTCTTTCTTTCAGAACACTTACCCACCATTTATAATTCCATAGCGGGGCTGAACAATGTTTGTGGAAGGCTGAGCCCCGGTGGCGTAGTGGCTGTGCGCGGGACTGCGGCCCACTGGGACGGAGGTTCGATTCCAGCAGTGGGGCTGGGCCTCCTACTCCCACCACCGGAGAGCAGTGATGCCCCCCCTAAAAAAAATAATGTTTGTGGAAAATGAATGAGAAGATCACAGTTTTTTCCACAAACTCCTTGAAGCATCCTTATATTTGTATGTTTGATTAAAAAACCGTATTAACCAAATGCACCCTGCCATTAGAAGATCAGCTTAGGGAGACTCAGATTTTTCTTGTTCATGCCTGTGCAAACGCTGTGCTCCTAACCAAGGTCAGAGGTTCAAACCCACCAGCCGCTCTTGGAAGAAAGATATGACTGTCTGATTTGTATCACAATTTACAGTCTCAGAGATCCTTTTTGGGTGACTCTGAGTTAGAATGGAGTCCACACAGAGCCAGTGCACAAGCACCACGTGACCATACACGTCCTCTTTCTGGAACTAGCCCTGCACAGTTATTCTAAAGTCTGGGTAAGAAGCTGGGTTTGAAAACCTTTTCTGTAAGGTGGATTGGATGAAATGATACATGCTAAGCGCGCACACACACAAAAGCCTGGCTCTTCCATAAGTGCACAAAGATTCTCAAGCACCTAGCCGTGCTTTGTCAAGGTTAGTCTCAGCCAACTCTTTCAACAAGAGAAATTCGTCTCTTACCTCTGCCTGATTTGGGGAACCACAGCTGCCAGGGGGCAGGTACGGATTTCAACTTTTCTTCTCGACTGAAAGGTACCCACAAACCCCTACGCTCAGAGAAGATACGTGCCACCCCCAATTAGCCATTGTTCTATGTTCCTTTCTACATTCCCAGGTTTAAATGTTTTGGGGTGCAGATGGACAACTGAGTTTCTGTACTGCAGTTCTACAAACTTGCCAGAAGAGGGGGGTGGTACTTAGGGCTCAGGAAGGCCAAGTCTTCTCCCCGGCAAATCAAAGTAGAAGGCTGGAAAGGAAAAGAGACATCTTTTCTCACACCTGTCCTTGCCGGGCCTGCCAGACCCACTTCACGAAGCCTGGAGGGAGGTGGAGGAGGCCTGGGGAAAGGCGTTGGAGGCTGAGGCCCTGAGGCGGGCCCGTGCATGACTGGGCTGCTACAGTAAGATCCCTGAACTCCTGAACCCGAGGTCAGACAGCAACATGTCAGAGCAGGTGAACACAAATGAAAGGGGGCTCCAAAAAGCTCGAGGAGACAAATAATCACCTCCCAATTTCATTTTTACAGGAACATTTTGAAGTGCCTTTGTATGTTCCACTAAAACAAGCAATTGAAAACAGGTCAGACCGCTCCCAGACAAAGGCGGGACACTTGTCGAGCTCTAGAAAAAAATCAGGCTGGGTCCTGGCTCTCACTGTATTTCGGTGTTAGTCATAAAAATTGTCAAGTAGCCTACATCTATTATAGAAGACTTAGGTATTGAAAAAAAAAAGAGATCAAACACAATAAATAACAGTAGCTATTATTTTAGTGTCGACTTCTGTCAGTCACACTTTCACTTACACATATGTGAGGGAACTTCAAAAAAATTGTGGAAAACTGGAAGGAAGAGATAATGGATCTTTTCCCATGAACTTTTTGAAGCCCTCTGTCCTTATTGTTATGGATTGAAGTGTGTGTCTCCCTTTCTCCCCTCAAATATCTGTGAGAGTCCCAACCCCTGGTACCTGTGAATATGCCTGCATTTGAAAAGCGGGTCTTTGAAGATAAGATCACTTAATTTGAGGTCATACCAGGGTAGGGTAGGCCCCCACTTGGGTGGGTGACAAGCCAATGTAAATGGTGTCTTTATAAAAGAGAAGAAGAGAAATAGACAGGGAAGATGGCTGTGTGGAGCCCCAGTGGACAGTGGAGTTAGGATGCAATCTCTGCATGCCCAACAAGCCTGGGTCTACCAGAAACCAGGGAGGCAAACAAGAGTCTTCTAGTAGAGTCTTCAGAGAGAACATGACCCCGACAACACCCTGAGTTGGGCTTCTGGCCTCCAACATTGTGCACCAGTAGCATTTGCTTTGTGGTATTTTGTTCTGGCAGTCATACACACACACACACACACACGTGTGCGTACACATTTTCTTCTACAAAGATGGTGTTCACACACACAGTTTCACAACCACATGTGTGCTTAATAATTTACCAAGGAGATCCTGTTGGGTCCGTAAGTCTTTTGTTTGTTTCAGTCGATGTGCTGCCAAAGTGAGCACTGAGTCCATAAGTTTGGATCCTCATCAGCATTGAAACAGCTGTCGGATGTTCCCCGGTAGAGATACCCCATCTTTTATCCAACCACTCCCCAGTTCATGGACATGTCAGGCCGTTTCCCCACTGTTACTGATTGTCAACTGCAGTGCAGCCACCGTACCTGTCACATTTATCCATGGCTCAAATAGCTCTTTAGGGGGAGTGTTTAGAAGTGGAAAGGCAGAACTGAAGGTTGCAGGCATTTTTAAAGCTTTTGTGTGAGAGCACTTAAAAGACAAATCCCACCTTCCCATCTCCCTGCCATTGCTGGGACTTGTTACTTTGCTCCCTGAGAAGACCTCTGGGGGGCTTTAGGTGGGCCCTGGCAGTGGTGCTCCCTACTGTGGACTCACCAACATGCCACTGCGTTTTCAAGACTTGTCTCTGCAGGGATGACAGTGTGGGTAATTTAAACTTCTTTTGTTTTGTTTTGTTTTTTGGGGGGGCATCACTGCCCTCAGGTGGTGGGAGTAGGAGGCCCAGCCTTTGCTCCATGGAGCTGGAATCAAACCTCCATCCCAGTGGGCCGCAGTCCCGCGCACAACCACTACACCACCGGGGCTCAGCCTTCATTTTTTTCTTTATAACACATTTCAATATTAAATATTTTTTCTAGTCTGGGTATGCATTATTTCTTATATGAATTTTCCTCACCCAAGCAATATTTGCTTGTTATAAAACTGAAACCTCAGAGGAGTCTGAAGCATGGAAAGGGACAGTCCACAGCTCTCTAGCAGTCACCATGGTCATCATTGCATGTCCAGCTTTTAGACGTAGCTTGGCTCTTGCTAGCACTTCCAACTTTATCACTACAACTCTCTTTCCCTCTGTGCACTCTAGCCTGGCACGCTGGTCTTGTCACTGTCCGTTTGGCACAGTAAGCACACTCTGGCCTCAGGGCCTTTGCTTTAGTCGTTCAGTCACCAGAGCCCTTCCTCCAGCGCTTTACACCGTTAGGTCGTGGTTAACTCTTGTCTCTCAGTCCTGCGTACCTGTGTCCCCTCCAGCACATCTGGGCCACCCTGCATCAAGAAACCTGCTCCCTACGTGCCTTCTTTCTTCTAAGGAGCCCTGTCGGCACTGTGAGCAAGGTTGGGGGGTTCAAACCCATGAGCTTCTCCTTGGGAAAAGGGTGAGGCTGCCCCCTCTTTTAAAGAGTGACTATCTCAGAGACCCTGTGGGCAATTCTATGCTGTCCTAATGTTGGAATGGGCTCAATGGCAGGGGGTTTGGGTTTTATCGTTGCGGGAGCAGATTATCACTTTAAATATGATGGGAAGTCACCCTGACTTTTTAAACCAAAGTCAGAGGAAGATTAAACGAGAGGAATAGAGATGAGAAGTGTGACGGAGAAGAGAACAGCCGTGCTGCTAGCTGCTGAAAAAGAACTCTCCCAAGGTCCGTGACCCATTGGACCAAGCCCAGGGGTTTGTAGACATGATTGAACCTCATGTTTATCTGTGAGTCATAAACAACAAAACAAAAAGATGTCTACTAACAAGTTAAAAACAATAAAGGTCAGGACAGGCAGCCCATAGCTAGGTGGGGCATCAAAAAAAAAAAA
>PVJH01036636.1:10000-18626 GCA_004026705.1 Nesogale talazaci | reverse complement strand
GGAATCAACTGATAAGAAGTTAAAGGAGGTCTTCTGAGGTCTGGTTTTAGCACCACAAAAACAAACTTTCTCTCCCGGTTGCAAATGGAAACTTTGGAAAGCTCAGCTATTCCCAGAGAAGCAATTCCAGAAATATGAGGATCTGTGCAAAAGGATGGCTCCTGCAGCTTATTTCTGGCAAATCATATTTAAACATATCTATCAGACAAATTCTACCAGTGATAACATTTGTCTTAGTTTCATTAGAGTGTTTGAAAAAAAAAATTCCATCCAAAAGTGGTTTCCAAGGGGATCTTCCAGTCCCTTGAACTCATCGTAGAGCACTCAGGGCCACAGTGACAGCTTGAGGGAACCATGCCGTGAGGCAGCTTTGGTAGTTTTTCTTGAAGAACATAAAGTAATCCAGGAGGCATTGACAGATTGGAAATTGCATCGAAAGAAAAAGACTGGGCAAGTTGTGCCAAAGTTTTCTGATCACAAAAATGTGCTATTCATTCTTTTTAGGATAGCAAGGGTTGCCCAAGGAAGATTTATTATTATTATTATTATTATTATTATTATTATTATTATTATTTTAAAATCATTTTATTGGGGACCCGCCCAACTCTTATCCTGATCAATACATACATCAGTTGTATGCAGTCCACATTTGCACATCTGTTGCCATCATCATTCTGGAAACATCATCCTTCCACTTAGACCCCCTGTATCAGCTTCCCATATTTTCCTTCTCTCCCCACTGCCCCTTCCCTAGGAACCCTTAATAACTTATAAATTATTATTATTTTGTCATATAATACACTGCACAATGTGTCCCTTCACCCACTTCCCTGTTGTCCATACCTCATGGAGGAGGTTATATGTAGATACCTGCAATTGGTTCCCTCTTCCTACCCCACCTTCCCTCCACCCTCCCAGTATCACCACTCCCACCACTGGTCCTGAAGGGAGCATCTGTCCTGACTTCCCCTGTGTTCCTGGCTCCTATCTGTACCAGTGTACATCCCCTGGTCTAGAAATCCTAGTGAATATTTTATCAGGAAGCTTAGCCCAAGATCCTTACTGCCTTAACCCTTCCCTTCATAATTATTTTTAGTCTCCAGACACAGAGTTGAGAAGAAGCATGGTTTAAGTTTCCTAGGAGGCCCAAAGTGGTAGTTTGATGTTCTATAAATAGAAGAGGGCAAAATTCTCGAGAAAACATTGGAAAGACCACTCCAGGAGCATATATAGATATGTAAAAGACCTAAGGAGATCTGGCTGCCCAGGGGTTAGGCATTGGGCTCCTAATACAAGGTCAGCAATTTGAAACCCAGCACACTTAGGGAGAAAGTGGAGACTTTCTATTCCCATTGAGAGAGAGTTATAGTCTTGGAAACCCACAGGGGCAGTTCTCCCTGTCCTACTGGCCACCATGTGTCAGAACTGACCAGAGGGCAATGAAGTTGGTTTTGAATTAAAGACTGTGTATATAGGCTCATGAGATGGAGAATATGTTGAGAAACCATAATTTCACAGCTTGACATTTTTGTTCAATAAAGATTTTTTAAAGATTTTTGTGGTAAACGTTTTTACTTACTCTCGTGGATTCATGTGTAGGTGTGTGTGCGTAATATGCTTGTTAAAAAATAAAAACCTCAGAATGAAGAATAAAATATCCTATGAGTGAAACCTTGATAAAACTGGAGGTATCCAGATCCTTCATCAGATTAAACAGTTGAGTCCACTTGAGTAGTGATGTCATCAAATAGGAGTAAAAGAAAAATACCATATTTTTCAGACCATAAGCCCCAATTTTCCCCCAAAAGTGGAGAGAAACAAGGATGCAGCAAAAGAAAAATACCGTATTTTTCAGATCATAAGACCCAATTTTCCTCCAAAAGTGGGGAGAAACGAGTATGCGTCTTCTGGTCTGCAGATGTGGTACCCCAGAACATTTTTGTGTACTGATACTATTTGGTTCAAAATCTTTTTTTCTTGTTTCCCAGCTCTAAAAACAGTGTGTCTTATGATCAGGTGCGTCTGATGGTCTGAATAAATACGGTAGTTTTTTGTGTAGTTGTGGAGGTAAGATTCCAGGAAAAGACATCTCAATATCCGAGACATTAACTTACGGAGCAGCATGCTTTGTGTGACAACAGTTTAGGGAACAACTCTCCTGCACCAGCTATGCTTCTCAGAGCAGCGTGCAGGCATGCTCCCCAGTGATGCTCCTGAAGTCCAGTGTACTCTATCAGCCTCAGCTGACAACTTCATCTCTTTCTTTTCAGAGTAAGTTGAGGACAACGGTGTGAACTCTTTCCCTCTCCTGCATCTGCATATCAAAATCATTCACTCACCGACACCCCCTCATGTCTGTATCCTGTCTTATAGGAAGAGGTGTTTCTCTTCCCCCAAGTAGCTATGACTTTTTTCTGCTCCTTAGGGACAATCTCCCAATTCTCTGATCTCTAGTACAGCTTATGCTGATTTGCTCACCATTAGTTTTCTTTATTTAAAACAAAGTCCCTCAAACATTTTTTAATTGTGTTGTTCTTTACAAAACTTATCCACGGATTATTTACTCTTCTGGAGGTTGTTCTATTTAGACCCCAATAAACAGGTGCCCTGCAGTGTAATTTCCATCTGAATAGTTTGTTTTTCTCAAAGAATGTGCCCATGCAAGTCATGTGCACTCGCATACAATGTGCATTGCATGCATGCATAACTAAGGCGCCTGAGGGTTGTGAGAGTTTCAGAAATCAAATATGGCATGCAATGTCTGCATAAAATGCAGGACTAGGACAGAACTGTTATCTCACTCATGTACTGGATTGACAATATGTCGTTGACTATTTGGTTTTGAAGAACACAATCCACCTTCTCCGACCAGAAGCCCTCTATAAAAACATACAACTGTATTGAGATAGAATTTGCATACTGTGAAATTGACACTTTGAAAGGATCCAACTCATTTTTAACTGTACTGCTGTTGCGTGGATTCTCAGAGTTTACAACCATCCATACTGTCTTCATTGCACTGCATTTTTGCTCTCTCCAAAAGAAACTCTGTTCGTTAGTGCCTAACTAGCCCGTTCCATGATGACTACTCATCTAGTTTTCATCTGTTGGATTTGACTCTTCCGGGTAGTTCATAAAAATGGCATCCTAAAGCACTGGGATGTTTACATGCAAGACTGGTTCTTTCCTATCGTGGGCTTCAAGGGTCATCTGTGTGGAAGATTCCATCCACCCTTGGTTCCTTGATATGATTGAGTCACATTCTAGTGGGGGGGGGTGTCTTTCACACTGTCTTGATTCATTTTGGTTGCCTTTGTTTGTGTAGTTATAAATAATGCTGACAGAAACATGCATTTATATCAACATATTGGAGCATATACTTTGAGAGAAATTGCTGAGTGATGTAATAATTTTGCTCTTTTGGTATATCTCAGAAATCTTTAATGTTGTTTATCCTTTGTTCCTCTCACCTTTGGTGTTTTGTCTCTACCATTAGTTCCTCTTACCCTCTCTTTCTCAAATTGTGGTAGACCATATGAGTCTTGACTCTGGGCTCTTCATTCTCTTTATAAGAAAAGTAGTAAAATCCTTGTGTCTTAGCAAGCTGGCTCTTGTCAACCTGATCATTCTGAAACTAATCTTCTCATAAATGTTTTTAATGAACTCTTCTCTTGGTTCTTTTTCCATGAGGAAATCAGTGACCCTTGACTTAAATGTCGAGTCATAATTGACTCCTCCCAGGCCTTTATTTATTGTCTAATGTTGCCAGAAAGCAACCCAGTCTCTAAGAACTGTCCGTTCTAGTTTGATAGTACCTGTCATGAATTCACTACCACCACCACTACCCCCCAATTAATATGATTATAATTTGTTCAGAACTTTGTTTCCCCTTCATTATACAGTTGGGTATGTCTCCTGCCTGGTCTTTCTGTCTCTCTTGCCTCACTCTTTTCTCCACTGCTCACCTACCTCTCATAGTAGGCCTTCAAGTTTGTCCTGCACAAGGTCTTACTAACCACTTGCAGTTACAAAACCTAATCTTTTACTTACTAAATATTATCAGACTCATTGCCAAATATTACTTAGTTGCCTTCATTAACTATTCCCAACTAGCATTCTCAATGTTTACTTAACTAATAAATTTTTAATTTTTTAATTTTTTTATTTTATTTTAGGCATCACTGCCCTGGTGGTGGGAGTAGTAGGCCCAGCCTTTGCTCCTGTGAGCGGGAATTGAATCTCCATCCCAGTGGGCCACAGTCCCTCGCACAACCACTACGCCACCGGGGCTCAGCCCATAAATATTTAATTTTATTCAATCTCTATAATCGCATATTTTCTTGCTCCTGCCTTATGTGATCGTCTTCCATCATCTCTGGGAGCTTTCCAATATTTTATCCTCCATAAAAATCATTTCTCTGGGCTGCTCAATTAAAAAATTTTTTCTACTATGACATCCTGAAAAAATGTTAAAATCTGCTTGATGGCCCTTGACACTCGAGTGTTTTGTTTTAGACAATATGATCTCTGAAGAGGGGAATAATGTTATATATTACATGTTACTCCCATTACCTGCACAAGTGTGCCACATGGAATACATGGGAGACCCTCGCCACATAAGCTTTAATTAATAATAAGTCATTTAAACTGTATTGATTTTAAATAATGCCCCAAATATTACCTCTCTCAAGAGCTTACTTTTAAGAATCAAGAAAAAGTGACCTGAAGAAGAATATTCAAGAAGAAGAAACTCAGGTCACATCCATATGTTTGCTTATCATTTAATAGTATATTATTATTATTAATAATAATATAGTCATTTAATAGTATATATTTTCAGGTTATGTCTAACAGTCCCATTGAATTTATAATGCTAAAGCAGTTATAATTCTTCATATCAAATAAAGAATGATATTGGCTTTATAATGAGAGGGAAAAAGCAAAGCTAAAAGTAAACTCAAAGTATGTTTGGAGAAAAGTCAAAGATTTTATGACAGAAAGAAAAATAACCAGAGAAATGCAAAGAAACCATTGTAGTTGATAGAACATGTATAATTTAAAAATAAATGTAAAATAATTAATTGTAATAAGTGGGTTTCAATTCATCTTCACTGTTTGATTCTGTGACTTCTGTAAATTGGACAAAATTCCTTTTTATGTGAACAAGAATTGTTTTTGGTATCATTATAGATCATATGACTGTTTTTTATGTAACCCACTAACAACAAAGTATCATTGGATATAGAATAATGAAAATATACCAGTACAAACTTCAGTCTGCTTATTGATCATGTTTTGTCATCTGTGGAACATCAACACTAAATAAAAAGATATGTTCACCATGTTATAGGATAAAGATGATTCAAGATTAAAAAAACAAAACAGGCTGAGCCCCGGTGGCATAGTGGTTGTGCGCGGGACAGTGGCCCACTGGGACGGAGGTTCAATTCCAGCAGTGGGGCTGGGCCTCCTACTCCCACCACCAGAGAGCAGTGATGCCCCAAAAAAAACAAAAAACAAAACAAAACAAAACAAAAAGCAACTGTTCATTTTAGATACTCTGAAATCAAGACTTCTTCCTGGAAACTGCCCAGGCTGATTTGGGTGCTTGAAGCCATGCTGGAATAGACTGAGGTTTGAGCCCAAATGTTAATAGGGGCTTTGTTAGACATACTGAGATCACTTGAGGATCCATTCTACGACAGATTCAGTATCATTGTTGTCTCTGGGATCTGCCACATGATGGCTAAGCAAAAGTGACCTAACGTTTGACAGGTAATAAGATGCCTTACTCCTAAGCGCCTGCTCTTATGTTGGCATGCCTGGGACCTGCTACTGGGGGCTACCCGTCCTTGGAGAGCGGCGCCATGCTTGGCAAAGTAGAGGGCCATGAGAAGAGAGGAAAGTCGTCTCAGAGACAGCCTGACAGACAGTGGGCGTGGCCCAACAAGGACTGGGCCAGCGGCGCGGAATCACGTAGCAGTGGGTCTGTTGACCACAGGGCTCCTGAGGCCGAAGCAATTCAGCTGCACTTAGCATCCTTAAAGACATGCACAGAAGCGTGTCCATTTGGATTCCGCACGAGTACCCAATATATGCACCATATCACCACATATTTATATTTTAATGCTATGCAAAATATACTGTAAACCCCAAATAATTCTTTTAATAATATTTTCTACTAATTAGCTTTTTTCTCAACAAAAGTAGTCTAATTATGTATCAAGCATGAAAAAATGAAAGGTCAATAACTACAGATGAATAATTTCACTCTGATAGATTGCTGTTTGAAGATAGGTTATGACAATTAGATGATTCATTTTCTTCTATTAAATAGCATTATGAGACTTCAGATTACATTTATCAGTGCATCCCCTTTAGTGGGCATGTACCACAAGGGAAGGCAAAACAGAGCAAGGATTCATATCTTTTGTGGGAGAATCTGCGTACAGTTCTTTTAAATCAACTCCACTTGGGAAAATAATTAGAATATAAAATTCTGTTTGAAAACTTGTTTTATGTTCAGTATTCAAAGTAACGTATAAAAGATTGAATACATTCAAGGTTAAAATATATGAAGTTGGGGAGCAAAATTCTTGATGTCCTGCTGGCAATTTTGGGGGGTGGTTCTGGTTATCTGCAAAGTATACACCCCTTGTCAGCATGGCTGGGGAGTGCCTGTGTAAACATTCTTGTTTCGCCTGTTCCACATAATCGTTTCTTGTATCATATTTCTTCTGACCTCGCTATCTGAAACCAATTACAGGAGATCCATTTGGGCTGTATCTATTTTCATAAGAAGCCTAGGCAGCAGTGTTTTTCTCAGAGATGAATATCAACATCAAATATGCTTCTGAGTGCTTTGTTATTTATGTTTCAGAGAGATTTTGTAGCCTTCAGCTCTCAAGAATGTGTCACGCTGTGCTGTTTATACATTGAAGATATTAATGGGCGTAGATGCCATTTTTCATTTTAATGTCTCAAATGCAACAGGCTGGTAGGTTAAGCATTCCTATTTTTATAGGGAAGGATATGACGGATGTCTGTTTTTCCACAAAATGTACATATATTTACTTTGAA
Source organism: Nesogale talazaci (assembly GCA_004026705.1). Classification (NCBI taxonomy): domain Eukaryota; kingdom Metazoa; phylum Chordata; class Mammalia; order Afrosoricida; family Tenrecidae; genus Nesogale; species Nesogale talazaci. Next base: position 11,546 of record PVJH01036636.1, on the reverse strand, counting down.
AAAAGGAGTTACTTACAAACCTTCGTGGACGGAACATGTTTGAGCTTCACTGGGCGTAGCTCCTCTTCACCCACATTGGTGAAAGTTTTCAGTGTTCTCGAAGGGTGGGGGCAGGGGGAGGGAGGGGTACATATTGATCTGACAGTTTCCCCAAAACCCTTTATTAAGTCTCACCACGACCTGCTCATGAAAATGACTCTTTGCCTGTGACGTTCCTAACTGGGATCAACTTAGTGCTCCTATGCTTGCGGTTTGCTTTTCTTACAAAACTTTTTGTTTCGGTGAAAGCCCACAGTGACTGCAGGAAAGGTGTTTTCAATTTAGAGCAAAGGGCACCAAGGTGGGTGCGCTCCAATAACTGGGCAACTCGAAACATGCATTCCTTTCATCTCATAGGGAGATTTTTATTCGGGGGTTTTGAAAAATTTTAATTTAATCTGATTCCAATTTTCAAACGGTCTATCTTAGTTTTCTTAAGCTTTACTAAAATTAGATAACTTCATTAAATGGAGTGCACCCTTAATTAAAAGCAAATGCGTTCTGGAAACAGGCTATCCTGCCGCAGCTGCCTTCCAACCTCTCTCTAGCGGTTCCTTTGGATGTGCCTCAGTCATGATGAAGGGGAATTTTGTAAATATCTTTTGCCACCTTTGTTCAGACTTCCTTTGGGAGAGCGATCAGATAATTAATGAAATGGTTCACAGAGCTTTATAAATGACCCCAGAATTTGCCTGTAGTATTTACTGACTGAAGTGGACAAGTGGTCTTCAAATTAATATTTTGTCAAATTTGACAACTGACACCTGATACAGATGGACGTGCTTTATCTCATAATCTTTCAGCTTTTGAGTGGCTGCGGTAATAAATGGCAAAGATGAACTCCGTGTCTCTGAGCAACTGTTTATTTAAATTCAGCCTTGCAGTGTGAGCCCGGATACTGGAAATGAAAACGTCATGTGATATCTGTCCACAGTTAGAATGCCCACTGCCAAAGATTTCTGCCGAAGAGTTCTAAATCACCCCTGGTCTTTTGGAACTGCTTTGTGTTCTTCCACCTCTTGTGTTTACTGTAGCCCTCTCTACCAATATAAAAAAGAATGTTGAAATAGGCAAGTCTTTATTTTTCTTACAAGTTTGTATTGAAAGATGATCCCCAACTCTTTTAAAGAAAATTGTAAATGCCTCCGAGAGCCACGGTAGTTTAATAAGAGGCGATGTGTTTCTGTCAGCTGTCTGTTGGTGTTTTGTTATTATTATGACTCCTTGATGAAGAATGTATGTGTCTGCTTTTGTCTGGGGATGCTCTGTTAGACAGCAGTTTTAATCCAAGAACTTTAAGAAGTGGGCAGGGAAAAAAGAAGGAAAGATTATGGGGTTTTTCTACACCAACTTTTGAAGGTCCTCTTATCTGCTTAGCTTTCTAATGCCTCTTAAAGTCATTGGTTGTTGGCATATTCCAGTGGGTTAACTGTTGAAGTTGAGGGGAGTGAACAGAATTCTTTTTGGCAAAGTGGGCAGGAACCAGGGCTTGAGCAACCAGAGACCA